>JAOTQR010117479.1:0-24558 GCA_025774065.1 Solanum ossicruentum | reverse complement strand
GAATAATTTTTTTTTTGCTATCTCAGAGTTTTTCTCTTGATAAGCGTAGTGGGAAGAAATGTTTAATGATAGCACCAAGGGAGCTTATAATTTTGGAGAGTGATGTTGCATTCTCTTGGAAATGGAGTAAACACCCTGAATCAAGGTTCATCCCTTTTGATTTTCTTAATTTGATCTATAACCTCATTGCTCTTTCTTATAAATATTTTGTACAATGCGATTTCTCTTACTTTCTCTCTTTTGCACCATTTTAGTTCAAAGATTTTTTAGCTATTTGCTTGTTTATTATTAAGATTGTCTCTTCGTTTGTATTGATAAAATTAGAGTAATATATTTTACGAAGTCATCTTTCTAAAAATTATGAAGATAATGCACTATTTAGCAATAGGTAAGACTATCGAAAATAGGATAAGAAGTGAAGATTATCCTTGGAGGGGGGGGGGGGGACCAGAAGAATCAGCATTAAAGAAATCGGAAAGCCTACAAGAAGGCATGCCAAGATTTGAACAACTGATGAAGGGATAACTGCTATAAATTTGAAAATAAAGGACACTACACCACAATTGTTGGTATAAAAAGTTTAACGTAACATAAAAACTTATACTCAAAACTATGAAGATAAAGAAAATTTGGAGTTTCGAGATCTCTTATGCAGTGAAGAAAAAATATCAGCAAAAACAACTTGTTACCTATCACTTTGACAAAGAAAAAGAGCTTTATTTGCAACTATAAGTGAGAAATTAGTCTATTATAAAAATAATTGTCTCATTGATTTGAGATTCTTCCATCACATGACTGGTGATGCAAAAAATCCAATCAACATAAGTGAGTATAAATGCAGTCAAGTAGTGATAACAAAAAATAATTCTAGAATGTCAACAACTCATATTAGCAAGATGATGTTTGAGCCTCATCATAGCTTGAGATAAGTGTAACTTTAAAATATCTACCATGTTTAGGATATAAAGAGCAACTTATCATCTATGTCAAAACTAACATTCTTAGGCAACTAGGTTGTGTTTGGGATGAATGATATAATGTTAGACAGAAACTTTAAACATAAAACTTTTCCTATCATGGAGGTAAGATAAAACTAGGTTGTGTTTGGGATGAATGATATAAAATTTTTCTTATGGATGTCACACTATTTCTAGTTTGCATCCGATTATCGAAAACTCTTCATATAAGTATGATTTGAAACATGTACAAACATGATTAGTGAAACAAAATAGAGTTGAACTCTATTATATGACTAAGAGCATGAAAGAAGGATAGTATGTCCTAAAAATCTAGTAGCCTCCCCTTCATAAGTGTGACATGCTTCACGTGTAATGCCTTGAGCCGGATAAGGACAGGCTTTTCTTATCTCCAATACTCTCTATGGCAATCACAAATGAGGGATCTCCCAAACACTTTTTAAGTATTATGATGTAAAACACCAGATAGATAACGACTAACTCTGGGGGTAACTCCAATTCATAGGCTATATTATCAACTCTCTTTACATTTTGATAAGGACCAATATACCTGGTACTTGCTTTCTTTTCTTCCCAAACCTCATAACCCTCTTTATAGGTGACACCTTAAAGTGTACGCAATCTTTCTCCTTAAACTCTAAGTTTCTTCTCCTCACATTAGTATAAGATGTCTATCGAGTTTGTACACTCTTAAATCTCTCTTAAATAAGTTTCACCTTCTTTGTGGTTTGATGCACCATGCTTTTCCAATTAATTCAGCTTCACCTATCTAGAACCACCAAATTGACAGTCTACACCTCTGCTTGCATAAAGCTTCATAGGGAGCTATATAAATACTAGCATGAAAGCCATAATTATATGCAAACTCAATGATAGGTATTATCGTAATTACATTTGAAGTCAAGGACACAAGCCCTCAGCATGTCCTCCAAGGTAATGAAGCTATCTTAATACTAGCATGAAAGCCATAATTATATGCAAACTCAATGATAGGTATCATCCTAATTGCATTTGAAGTCAAGGACATAAGCCCTTAGCATGTCCTCCAAGGTCTGAATCTTGTGCTCTGCTTGGCCATTTGTATGCGAGTTTAAAGTAGTACTATGATTTACCTTTAAACCTAGGTCCTTCTTGAAAAGACTTTCAAAACTAGGATATGAATTAAGTTCCTCTATCTAAGATTATAGATAATTGAACTCTATGCAACCTAACAATCTCCAAAATATACAATCTGGCATAATCCTCTACAATGCCAGTCATTTTAATTGCCAAGAAGTGAGCTTATTTTGTCATCTTGTGCACAATTACTTGAATTGAGTCATGTTGTTTACAGGACCTCAAAAATGTTGTAATGAAATTCATGTTGATCATCTCCTCACTTTTACTCTAAATCTCTATATTATGAGCCAACCCATAAGGCCTTTGATGATCAATTTTAACCTATAGGTTCTAGCACTTTGAAATGAAGTTCACAATGTTTCTTTCATCCCGCTCCACTAATACTCTTCTCGCAAGTCATGGTATATCTTTGTGGAACCACGATGGATAGAGTATCTAGAGCTATGAGCTTATACCATAATCCTATCTGGAACATCATCAACACTCAGGGTATACAACCTATCTTGATACCTCAAAACATCATTTTCCCCTTTTGAGATAAACATAACTTTCAGTCTGTGCACACCATCCTTTAATTGTCATTAAAAAAAGTCATGGTCTTGCTTTTTCTTCACCTCCATCACAAGAGATAATGCAAGCCCATTCTGAAAAATAACTCCCTAACATCCAAACAAGGCTTAGCCAAATTTATTTCTCTCTTTTGAAAAACCCTAATTTTATTGCTGCCAACCTATTGTCTTCTCCGGATGGCCGTTTCGACCGTCGATCAACCCCCCACTAGGGTTCGTCAGACTGTGTCTTATGCGAGCTTATTGAAGCCTTCGTCTGTGGAGCACAAAACTCTCCATTGTAAACCAATTTCTTATTTGCATGGGAGCCCATGTCACTTGGGAACATCCGAAGTTGATCAAATGATCTTCAATGAAAACTTGTGATATGCCATCATTGGGAAATTTTCCTATGGATGACTAGAAATCAATGATCTGGGAAAGCTCATCCTCAATTAGTGTGAGTTGTAATGGGATTGCAAAATTGGTTTGCTAAGTAATCGTCATATTCTCATTAGGGTGATGCTGCTTCAGGACTACGTCCACCTATTATCAAATCCTGGTTTCTACATAAAGTAGCGGGGTAAATCTTACCCAATGAGAACTCTGAAGTGGGACCCAATGTTTAACCCGATTGAAGAAACTACTACAGTGGCATGGATCTCTTTGCCTGCCCTTCCACCCAATTTTTTTGGGGAAGAGGCTTTGTTTTCATTGATTACTACGGTGGGTAAACCATTACAAGTAGATACTGCCACTAAAAAATAAACACAACCTAGTTGTGCTAGTGTTAAGGTGGAAGTGGATTTATTAGCAGAATTCCCAAAGCGCATCGAGGTGGGTATCAAGAAGGGGAATGATAAGGTCATGGAGAAGTGGATTTGTATAAAATACGACTATGTCCCTAAGTATTATGCCACGTGCAAGATACAAGGGCATTCAGAGGAGCAATGCTATGTCAAACACCCAGAGTTGTATAATAAATGATTGGAACCGAAGGAACACAAGGAGGAAGGTATGAGCAAAGGAACACAGGAAGGTGTGCAACAGGCTACTCAACAAACAGAGGCAAACAAAGACACAAAAATCAATGGTGCATCTACTAAGGAATGGGTTGTTCAGAAGGAAAATGGTTTTAAGGAGCCCAAGAAGACGGTGGAGGAAGAAACAAAAATATGGACTCTGTCTGGCAGAGGAGAGTACAAACGCAGAAGAAATTCGACAAACTGGCAGCAGAAGAGAATAGAGAGGAACCACCCAAGAATCCCTAGGCCACTAAGGAGTCTGTTCAAGTCATTACCAAGAAATGGGTGGAAGAAACATTTACCAAATAGCAGAATCTGGTGAAGGTTGGTCAGGCGGGCAGTCTTGTTCAAGTCGGGGGTAAACAAGGAACAACTAGTCCTAAAAGTGGAAAGAATAATCATGTAGACAGTACTAATATAGGAGGAAAAAGGGAGGTGGTTGTTGTCCTGACAACATTAATGTGGATAAGTCAGTCAAAGAGAAGTCAACTAAAGTTGGAGATGTGCTGAGTAATAGTGTGGATCAGAATCAATTGCAACAGTCCTAACAGGAACCTTCAGATAGTAGTGATGAGGAGAAGTCTATAAAAGGGATGGATCTGTATGGGGACAATATTGATGTTAATTCAGAGGAAGAGGTAGTCCTAGATGCATCTTAGGCTGTCAAATCAGGGAACCTTTCTCCAAGACTGACTTCTAGTTTGAAGGACAAAAAGGGAAACACCATTTGTACCTTTATAGGTACAAACAAAGAGCAAGGGAAAGGCATCCAATAGTGATCAATGATTAGTACAACATTATTTTGGAACATAAGATCAGTTAACACTCAAATGCCTTTGACAAGGCTAGATGATCTTAAGAGAAGGAACACGTATGCATTTATAGACATTATGGAACCATTTTGAGGCCCGACAGAAATTGATCAATATAAAATAGCATGGTTTTGATCATGCGATGGCTAATTCATCAGGAAAGATCTGGATTTTTTGGAGGGATGGTTGGATGGGAACTGTGATCACGGATTCTATTCAACAAATCACTATGAAATCTCTTGTTAGAGATCAGATTTTATTTATCACATCAATTTATGCTAGATGTGACACTTTAGAAAGGCTTGTGCTGTGGAAGGAGTTGGCAGGAGTGGATGCACAGGAAGCCCCTTGGTTGGTAGGTGGTGATTTTAAGTTATTTTGCATAAAGAGGAGAAACTGGGGGCTTGCCTTTTACATAGCTGGAGGCTTTGGATTTCTCTCACTATATAAATAATTGTGCTCTTGAAGAGATTTTCTCTAAGAGTAAATATACTTGGTGGAATGGCAGAGTAGAGGAGGACTCCATTTTTGAGAGATTGGATAGGGTGTTAGCTAACTCAGCATTCCTAGATTTATATCCTATGACTGAGTCCCAATAGCTATATAGACAACGCTCATATCATGCCCCTGTTCAAGTCATGTGTAACACTGATGGAGACAACATAGTGAAACCATTCAGGTTTCTCAATTTCTGGTGTCAGCACAGCACCTTCTTGGAGGTTGTAAAACAGAACTGGAAGGTGGATTTCTTAGGTGAGCCTTTCATGGTTCTGAATGCAAACTGAAGAAAGCCAAGAGGGCTTTGAGGATGTGGAGCAAGGAGGCTTATGGGAACATTTTATACAAAGAGCCACATTGGAAGATACTATCAAAGCCAAAGAGGTTGCTTTTGAAATAGACCTATCCCTTGGTAATTGAGCAGAGCTTAAGAGAACTGAAGCAGATCTAAAGAGGTATATAAAGTTGGGAGGGGAATTCTAGAGGCAGAAAGCATGAATTAGGTTGTTCTCCCAAGGTGACAAAAACACTAAGTTTTTTCACTCTTATGTTAAAGGGAAAAGAAGGAAGCTATATCTGTATGAAATACATAATGAGCAGAGAGAAGTTCTTAGAGGTAATGCAGATATTGGGAATAAAGTTATAGCATTTTTTCATCAGCAATTTCAGAAAGAAGGACATAATCAAAATTTTGATATATTGGAGTATATTCCAAGACTAATTTTTGATGAGGAGAATGAAATCATTGTGAAATTGCCAGAGAAGAGTGAGTTCAAGGAGGCAGTGTTTCAGCTGGGAGGAGATAGTGTGGCTGGCCTTAATGGATTTTCAGGGCTATTCTTTTAAAGGTGTTGGGATATTATTGGTGATGATGTGACATTAGCAGTCAGAGCCTTTTTCCGTGGGAATGATCTACCCAGGTATGTCACTCACACCAATCTAGTCTTGATCCCTAAAAAGAAAATACCAAAAGTATTTTTAGATTTTAGATCTATTATTCTGTTTGGTTTCCTCAATAAAATAATTTCTAGAGTGTTGCATGCAAGAATTGGGGTGGTTCTGCCTAAAATCATTTCTCCTAACCAGTCAGGTTTTGTTAAGGGGAGAAATATTATAGAAAATATCCTTCTGGCTCAAGAGATCATAAGAGATATTAATAGGAGAAAGAAGCATGTGAATGTGGTGGTCAAATTGGATATGGCTAAGGCCTATAATAGAGTATCTTGGATCTTCCTTACTAAGGTGCTTAGGAAATTTGGTTTCTCTAAGATCATTATTGATATGGTGCGAAGGCTCATCTCCAATAATTGGTATGCAGTTTTTGTGAATGGATAGCCCTATGGTTTCTTTCATTCTTCAAGAGGTCTCAAACAAGGGGACCCTTTGTCATCTACCTTATTTATTATTTTTGCAGAGGTGTTATCAAGGGCTTTGAATCACCTCCATGTGGATAATGTCTTTATAGGCTATAGATTACCTAAGTGGAGTCCACAAATAAACCATCTTTTATATGTTAATGACACTATTTTATTTTGCTCAGGTGAGAGAAGTTCTATCATCAAGATGATGAATGTGTTGATGAGATATGAAGACACTTCCAGACAGCTTATTAATAAATCAAAGAGTTTCTTTTATTTGCATGAAAACACTCCATTGATTTATAGTATAAGGCTGAGGAAGTTTATAGGGATCAGGCAAGGTGGAATTCCCATTTACCTATCTGGGTTGCCCAGTATTCTATGGGGGAAGAAGAATGTGTATTTTGAAGATTTCATCAGAAAATCTCTAGGAGAATACTGTCTTGGCAGAACAAATTTTTATCATTTGGAGGGAAAATTTTATTGGTAAGACATATATTGCAGTCTATGCCTGTGTATCTTTTTTCAGCTATGACCCTTACCCAAACAGTGATAAGAAGAATACATCAAGCTTTTGCCAAGTTTTTCTAGGGCAGCACTACTGTTGAAAAAAGGAAGTACTGGTCTTCTTAGGACCAATTGTGTCTTCCTATTGAGGAAGGAGGGCTGGGAATAAAATCTTTATTTTATCTTAATAAAGCTACTATGGCTAAGCTTTGGTGGAATTTTAGAACAAGTATTGCTTCATTATGCGGTGTTTACATGGGAAATAAATATTGTACAAAATTCCACCCTTTGCTAGCCCAGGGAGTAGGAGCCTCAGACACCTGGAGAAGTATGCTGGAGATTAGGGAAGAGGTGGAGCCATTAATCTTTTGGCAACTAAAGGCTGGGAATGCCAGCTTTTGGTTTGATAACTGGACATGGGATGAACCTCTTTATTTTACAGAAGAGGTGGTGCAAGAAGAGGAAGTTGAAATCAGGAAATTTATTCATAAAAGAAGTGGGAATCTCCAACTATTGCAAAACTATCATCTGAAATAGCTAAAATATTATGGCGGAGATTAATCCTGAGTTGGAGGAACTGAATGATAAACCATGGTGGACAGGAAGTCCTAGTGGACAATTCTCTATCAGTGCAACTTATCAAATTATAAAGGGAAAGGTCATAAGATGGAGTGGTACGAAAGGTTGTGGATCAGATTTCTTCCCTACAAAATAAGCTTCTTCCTCTGGAGGTTATTAAAGAGGAAAGTCCCCACTGATGATATTTTGAGATCCATGGGAATACCCATTATCTCAAATTGTTGGTGTTGTAGAGAAGGAATGGAGGAGAATATACATCATCTTTTTCCAACTTCTTCTACTACCCAACAACTGTGGAAGAGCTTTGTTAATTGTGCAGGATTCACCATGGAGGACACACATGTAGGAGTCACAATCAACAAATGGTAGAGGTTTGCTTCTAATCTAAGAGGAAGGCAGCTTCTCTATGTTATCCCAATAATCCTAATTTGGGAAATTGGAAAATGAGAAACTCAAGGAGGCACGGAAAGGAGGTGATATATAGGGTAGTATAGCAAAGATGCATGACAACTATACATCAGCTAGTGAAGGCTTCATATCCATAGTTTGAGAATTTGCAAAATTGCTGGATTGAATGTTATGACCTACTTCAAAGCTATAGAGTAAACTTGTCCTATTCCTTGGTAAATTGGGTAAGGCCTAGCACAGGTACTTTAAAATGCAATACAAATAGGGCATGTAGGGGGAATCCAGGAGAAAGTTCTTGTGGGTTCTGCTATAGGGACTGTGCTGATGATGTTCTATTTGCTAAGTCCGGGACCCTAGGCGTGACTACAAATATAGTTGCAGAAGCCACAACAATAAGAAATGCAATTAAATTTTTGCATGAATTGGCTTGCTTGAAGCACTTTTTTAATGAATTACATTGGTATCTCACAACAATATCAACATATAATCATTGAAACTGGTTCACTTACTGCTTGCAACATCATAAATAAGGTGTGGAAGGTACCTTGGGAAATCAGTCAGATAATTGAAGACACTTGGAAAATGACAGAGGGTTGGAGTATGAAAGTCACACATACATACAGGGAATCCATACATCTAGAAGACTATATCGATAACATTGCCTAGAACACAAACACAACACAACAATTATGGATATTTGGGGTGTTACCAAGTACAGCAAGAAGACTAGTAAATATGGACAAGCAACAGACACCATCATTCAGAGTCAGACGGGATAAGGGACCAGCAAAAGGGGACAGGGCAAGGGCTAGTTGATGTTAGTTTGCACAAGTATATTTACACAGCATAGAATGAACATAAAAGTGTTAATACTAACTAGCCTACACTGTAACAGCCCTCGAAAAGTGATTCAGTACCAACAAAAGGAAGAGCTTAAAACCAGTCGAGTTGATCATGAAAAGCAGGTAGATTATCCATGTAGCAGCGTGAGCAACCTCTTCTCCTCTTGGATCTGCAAAAGCGAAACCATCATAAATAGTAAAGCAACAAATGAAGTACAAGTTCGGCTCGAAACTTAAAAGGATAGGTCTGCAGGGATCTTGAGGGGTCTTAGAATCTTCGGATTCCAACCTTCTCCTTTGGGGACGATAACTATTCATACAAATGAAGGCAAATTAGTGTGTGTTTGCACGGGAAATGAGAAGTTCAAGCTGATACCTTTGACAACTGAGAAGTATCTCCATGTCAGATGCCTATGTTGTTGGTTGATCACCCATAGCATAAGGAACTTGAAGCTTTTGGAGGGATTCCATGGGAACCTTATCTTCCGATGTATTATGCAGAAAGAATAACCTAGATAGGGAAACCTAGGGTTTACTAGTTATAGGATGTGTTGTCGGACTGGGTCAAGGTTTTTTTTTTCTTGTTGCATGCTCCTTATGAGCCCAAATGTATATTTGCTTTATTATTAATAAAACGGGTCCATGACCCAAATTCATTTAAAACAAACAAGTTGAACTCTCAATTAGACAGTTCTATGCACTTCTTTTCATAATCCTTGAGCAACTCTTGCTATCTTCTCTACCTCAGATTAAGCTCTTTTTTTTTAACACATATTGCAAGTTCTTTTTGTTTGTGAAGACATTCACATGCACTTAAGATAAATAAAGGCACCAGATCTTTAATGCAAACAACATGCCTTCCAACCCAAGATCTTGATTGGAATTTTCTCTCGTGAACGTTAAACTGTCAAGAAGTTTATGCTATTACATTTCTATTATACATAAACACACAACCCAATACAACTCAAGATATATCACAAAAGCCCATGTCTTGTCATGCAGGGTCAACTAGAGCAGCGGTTAGTCTAATCTTCAATTCCTAGAAACTCCTCTCACCGGCATCAGACAATTAGAACTTTTCTTTCTTCTGAGTTAGCTTGGTCATTGGCGATAATGTAAATGAGAACCCCTCTACAAATTTGTGAGGATAGCTGGCCAAACACAAGAAGCTTCTTATTTCCATCGGAGATATGGGTCTGGTCCAATTCTTCACCGCCTCAATCTTTTGGGTATGAACTCAGATATCATCTCTTGATATAAATGGCCTAAGAAAGCTATTTATGCCATCCAAAATTCACATTTTGAGAATTTCGCATAAAACTCTTTGTCCCTAAGAGTCTGAAGCACATTTCTTAGATGATTGACATTTTTCTCTTCACATGTAAAGTGGACCAAGATAGTGTCTGTAGACACAATTACAAAAATATGTAGATATGGTTTGAACACTTAGTCCATGAGATCTATAAAGGCTACAAGTGGGTTTGTCAAACTAAAAGAAATGGCCATGAACTCAAAATGTCCATAATGAGTCAAAAAGACTATCTTTGAAATACCACATTCTCTCATCTTTAACTGATGGTATCCAGAAATTGATCAAATAAATCATCTATCCTTGGGATAGGATATTTGTTCTTTATGATGCCTTTATTCAGTTTCCCAGGATAAATGCACATTTTAAGGGACACAAATTTTTTTTTCCGCTAAGAGGACTAAAGCATCCAAAGGCGACACACTCAGCCTAATGAATCCTTTATCTAACAAATCCTTTAGCTACTCTTTCAACTCCTTAAGATTAGCAAAGGTCATTCTATATGGAGTGAGGGAAATAGGTTATGTTTTAAGAAGAATATTTATTTCAAAGTTGATCTCTCTATTGTGAGGGACTCCGAGCTGATCATTAGGAAATACATCAGGAATCTCATCGAAAATAGGGACTAACCCAAGAGATGGAAACTCTGCACCATCATCTTTAACTTGCATGAAGGGATAAATACGCCCTTTAGAGATTAACTATTTGTCCCTAAGGTAGGAGATAAATTTACCTTTAGGCACAACAAGACTACCTTTCCACTCTATAGCAGGCTTATTTAGAAATTCAAACTTGACAGTTCAAGTCCTACAATCGATAGAGGAATACCAGTTGTGAAGCTAATCCAAGACATGAATCACATCAAAATAGATCTTCTCTAACTCAACTAGGTTTGCAAATATATCTCTAAGTTAAATAGACACATTGCAGTCTCTATAGACCCTTATAGTTATAATGGATTCACAAATAGGGGTACAAACACTAAAGGGCTTAAGAAGACACTAAGGAAGGATCTTAAATTTACTAGCCATGTAAATGTTCACAAATGATAAGGTGGTACTCTAATCAATAAGGCATACACATTATGAGAAAATACGCAAAGCATACCAGTGATAAATTGTGGTGAACTCTCCTTATCCATGCGATTGGCCATGGGAGACAAGCAGTTTGTGTCGTCTCATGTACTTGAACTAGTACCTCTATGATTATGATTACCTCAAGTTGGTGGTACTGGCAAAACATATAAGGCATTGCTATCCCCATATTCTACCTCTTTATTGAACACACTCTCCATATGTAGTCCATCTGCCCAAAGTTTAAGCACCCATTGGATCCCTCTTTGTAGTCTCCCAAATGCAAATTACCTTATTTTCCACATGGTGACTTCTCCTTTGTATCTTATGCCATACTTCCCTGAGGTTGGCACCCTAAGATCAAGAATTTTTATACCTCTATGTGGAGTTAGTGCACTTGTTGAGGATGGTGCATTACTTAAAGACCTCTTATTTAAGAAGTACCTATCCCCCTTATTCTTCTTATTCTGGCTAAACGCATGCCTTACTGATTTGGCCCTCTTACAGATATACTCCTCACTATCTTTCCTCTTATACTTCTCAATGTGTTGTGCATATACCATATGTCTAGAGATGTCTATATCTGAAATCAATCAACAATGATAACTTACACCCCTCATTCACATACTTGCCTAAAATAGAGATAAACTTCCTCATCATAGCTCTAATATCTGCGACCATTTTTGGAGCATACCTAGATAGCTAAATGAACTTGTGGCCATATTCTTTGACGTTCATCCCCTCTTTTTTCAAGTTCAAAGGTCCCTCAACCTTTGTTTCACTCAATTCTTTGGGAAAGAAGTGATCAAGGGAAAATATTCTGGAATTCATTCCACACTGCAAACTCAATATTCTCACCTCATCTCTTCTCTAATTTTTTGAACCAGACATTTGTTACATCTTTCAAGTGGTAAGAAGAAAGCTTGACTCCCTCAATCTCATTTTCACGCATGGATCTCAACACTTTTAACATTTCATTTATGAAATTGTGGGGTAACTCTTCAAACTTAGACCCAGTAAAGACTAGTGTGTTCAACCTTAGAAAGTCTCTAAGCCTTGGTGCAACAATCAACTGTTGAGAGGTAGGAGCTAGTGAGATTTGATTACTACTTTGGCAACCACAAACTTGGTGAGCATGGAAATGTCTCCTTCGAGATTAGCATCTGAAATAGGGGTAGGTTGAATAGTAGGCATTTGTGGAGAGTCAATAGTTATAGCAGATCAACCCCAGTCACCCATTCTTATCTGAGGCGGTATCTCTGGTGGCATATTCTCAGTGTTAGATGATGAAGCATCCTTTTGGGTAGTACTATGCTTAGGAAGGATGTCTGCAAATGCGTAACACACAAGATAGGCATATTAATAGAGTTAAATTCTATCGCACAAACTTAGAGCACAAGAATTCAGACAATTCTTAATATCCAGTAGCCTCTTGATTATAAGTGTGGTGCATGACACACCTAAAAGGAAGACTCTCTAGACATGGCTTCATAGACACCCTTGGACTCTTGAACTCTTTAATATAATACTTAGTTTTGTCACGCCTCAAGAGGGTATCCTAGGCATGGTTGACACTTAGAAACCATTATTGATCCCTTAGCGAACAACTCTGTTTAACCACATGTCCAATCAATAGAGGAAGACTTGGTTAAATCATAAAGTAAGACAAGATCAAGTAATTATAATTTGGGAAGGATTCAATCATATACAAGTCAATTCAATCATATTAGTACTATTATATCCTATTGGGAGTTTCTCCAACCGACAACCATCACCTACAAGTCGATGATGATACAATGAAGTGATGTCATTGCCACATCCGTCCAATACTTTACCAAGCTAAGGGATGATCAGCCTCATTAGATCCACAATAAAAAAAACAATTGGTATAAAAGGATAATATCCAATTTTACGGTTCAATCCTCACGTGCGTTTGCTACATAGTTTAGTAAATTTGAATGATTATTTACTCTCACCCAATTTGGTACTCAATACTCCTCCCAAGACTCTATATTATCATACGACTCCAATCAATTCATTTGATTAAGTCATTTAATTAATCTTATTCCATTCTCATTAATTCGACAATACACTTACCAAAAATATCCTCAACAAAATCATAAGATCAATTCATACACATTTGTAAGGAACCAACCTTTACATTTAAGAAAAGGGTTTACACTTTAAATGTACAAGTTCATCAGGGTAAGGAACCTCATTGACTACTCAGTCTACACACATAATTTAACTCAGTCTAATTAAAGGCATGCAAAGTTTATGCTTTCAAGTTCAATCCACACATAGTAGTAGGTTTTCTACAACATTTAACTAAGTTTCATATGAAATAGTGCATAATGATACGCCAAAGTTTACACTCCAAATGGAAGAGTAAAACAGTTATTACTCAAATATAGAACTCAAACAGAGTTGAGGTCGAACCCACAGGGAATGCAATGAAAGTATATATATTAGTACTATGTTTCAGTTGCAGTTGCTACTTATCGAAAATAACAATGCATAAAATAAAATATGGGGATGAAAGTAAGAATATGTGGTAACGCAGAACAAAGTTAGAAAAAAATATTAATAGTTAGAGTTGTGATGAGTTGATAATGTGGCTAGGATTGTTTTCTCATGACACCCAACTCGATAGACAACTGTCACAACTTGGTTTCTGGGTCATGATGACACTTGTTAGATCCCACCTACACGCAAGCTAATTCCCAACACCAAGTCAGGTAGCTAACCTGAATCACTAATACAATAGTACCAGTTATATATGCATAATCCGACCACAACCTACCTAGAATTTGGAAGTTATATGCTCACAGTTACTATATACATAAGTACACACACATATACATACATACATACATATATACATACATATATATATATATATGTGTGTGTGTATATATATGTGTGTGTGTGTGTGTGTGTATAGATAAATACATACATACATACAAACATACATACATACATAATATACATAACCAGGGGGAACTCCTACAATACAAGCCAACTACAAGGTACATGGCAAATGACTGAATACAAAAGAGGGCCACCCAAAATACAAGGAGACTATAATAGATCTAATGCTTACCAATGTCTCTTGAATCTTTTGGCGTACCCCTAACTCAGCGACCGTGGCTAGTAATTGGACTTGTACCATGGGAAAATGCAGAAAGGTAGGGATAAGTATCGATATAAGGCACCCAATAGGCATCATCGGCCGACTTAGTAAAATACTGTAAATATAGAATGCTCAAATGTAGAGAACTATAGTAAGACTAGCAAATTAGGACTCAGATAAAAGAATAAACATGTTTGGAGAATCATCAAACCCCAAATTAACAACTCAAGTGATGTGCAATGACATCGATTGATAAAACCCGAGTAGGACCACATCGCAACTTTCACCAGACTAAGATACAGTGTTATACATGGGTGTAAAGCCCTAATGTCTTACACTCACACATAATCAGAGTATGTAAGTGTGTGGATCCAAGAATAATCAATCGGGTCCCTGATCCAAGAGCAATCAATAGGGTCCCAGACCCAAGAATAATCAACAAGGTCTCAAACTCAAGAATAATCAAGTGGATCCTAGACCCAAGAAATAATCAACAGGGTCCCAGAAACAAAAGTAATCAACAGGACCCAGACCCAAGAATAATCAAGAGGGTCTCATTCCAAGGAGTAATCAACAGGGTCCTTGACCCAAGAATAATCAACAGATGCTCGAACCTCAAAAACAACATCCAGGACTTAGACTCACTGACATAGCCACCGGGACTCGAACCATGGGGAGCATCACCTAGGACTCAGACTCACAGACAAGGCCACGAGACTCGAACCATATGATGTGTAATCCAGGACTAGAAGCATAAGTATAGTCATCCGCTCAACTAGTTTATTCGAATATCCAGCAACATCTTATCTCATGGCAATAGCCACAAAGCCCAAAAAAGCATAACTATCACATTCCTTAAACTACATCATGTATCCCCAGCATCAAGTATAACAAGTGCACAATAGTTAACAATTATATATAGAAGCATATACATCACAAAGCAATATAGAACTATGTCAATTCGAAGATGAGTATGTCCCAATGTAGCCATCCACCAGTATTTAGAGCAAACATAGATAGTCACAGTTATATCATAGGTGCCTCGAACAACCAAGCCTATCTAAATCATATATAACACCAAACCAAGCTCACAGTACAACATACAGTCTATTCTACCCTCCTAACTATCATATCTCAATAGCCTCAGGCTACACCAGAATCTAGACAAGAGTCAAGCTCAGCATATGTATCTGTCACATGGAATCAACCCATATCTATCCTTTACTAGGCCATCTCGTAGTGTAATAGTGCCATGACTCGGCAATTATCTAAACTATAGCTAATACAATCATCAACAAAGGGATTATCGTCCCACATCATCATATAGTATGAATGCGAAGCACAACCATCCATATACAACACATACTTAGCAACTCGGCCCATAAATAGTGCATTCTTACACATTTCAGCTCAAATATGCATATTTCCAGCTTAGTCAAAGCTTTAAGGAAACCTAGCCTACCTGAAAGGCGGGTTCTCACCCTCCTACCTTGTCAACTCAAGATTTTCCTTTTTGATCACCTCCAGATGATACTCAACTATCAAAATATAAGTCATAAGGTCAATAAAGTTAATTTGACATCAAAATCTCAACAAACGGGTGAAATTAGATCAATTGTATCTAAAATGGGGAAAAATATGACCCATGTTTGAGATCCTAATCAAATCCTCGTAAAATGATCCCCACATGACCTTGCGTCTATTTCCAAAAATTGAGCCCAAAACAGACCCAGAAGATCGAGAAATGGCTAAAAAATATGGTTACATTTCTTATAAGAAAACATTTGTATATAAAACTCCTCGGTCAAATTCCATAAAAGTACAATCAACTGATTACGATACAACTATACCACAGCGTTCCCCTCAGAAAATAGAACAACTTAGACCCAGATTTTACTTGATTCTGATGAGAATTGACCAAGATATCACAATGTAAAGTTCTCATGTATTTATTATACATAATCAGCGAAAAAGGAGAATTTTACCTCAAAACATACGCCAAAGCTAGAATTCAACACCTCCACATCATTTCTTGCGAAAGTCCATACAATATAGCCTTTTCAATTGCTAAAAATGGAGTTACGAATCAACATTTACACCCAGATGAAGTTTTTGTCCATTGTTGTTTTAACTAGCCTTATATAGGTTGGCCAACGACCACAAAAGGGCCTACACGAATGCGGCATGGCAGACACAAACACTAGGCTAGAATGTGCCAGGCCTCCGCGAACATGGCTAAGGCACCACGAATGCACACCTATGGCATGCTGGCCTTATGAGCATATGTCATGCCCTCTGCAAACGTGGTTAGTTGGCCTTCTGTTGTTTGCACTAGCTATCCTCAAAACTTATTTGGGGCATTATGGCTAACCCAGTGTCTATTTTTCACAAATAAATAGTGCAACCACACGGATTTGATGTTTCAGAATCAACTGTATGGTTGAAATCTTTGACGGAGCATCCGATGGATAAATGAGGGTCCCACTTCCTTCTGGCTAATTTTAGCTAAAAGAACTGAAGGTGTTAAAATACACCTGGAAGTTGCTATCATCCTACGAAAGCAACTTTTAGGCTATATTCGACACTCTAGAGATGACCACGCCATTAGATTTCCTTTCTGAGCATGTTTAGATGGGTTTTACGAAAAACCACTTTTAAACATCCAGTTGAATTGATGTTACAATTCCTGACTTAAACTCAGACTGAAACTCTCAACCATGCTCCTAGCCTAAGTGGGCCTTTCCAAAACTGATGAAACCGTTAGAATTTCATTCTGAGGCCATTTGCTTAGACTTATTAAAATTTTTATTTTTTATAATTATAACTTCCCGCTAACTCAAAAGTCCATATAGATTACTACCAAGTCAACCCATAACCATCCCAACAAGTCACAAATGGCCTAAGGTTTCCACACACTGGCTTAAATCACTCGACTAACCATAGAAATATAGAAATGACCTAAAGGGTCATTACAACATCCCCCACTAATAGGACTTTCATCCACAAAAGTAAAAATAAAGGCATACCTGATGGCTCAAATAGGTCAAGGTACTGCTCCAGCATCTCTACTGTCACGACCGACATAGGGTCTAGGAGTGACATGACGAATGGGAACTAAAAAGTCCCCAAATAAGCCTCAAGTATCTATATTTACATCATCGGTTTGGAAACGTATATGTAAATAATAAACAGATAGTTCTAAGAGATGGGAAAGTAAGACTCACGCTATGGGGATGTTATAGGGAAAAGGAGTAACATGGATTCACACAACATGTAGCACATAAAGAGTAAGGGGCGGGTAAGTATGAATCATTCTATGAGGAGAAATTCGAGACTTAGGATCTTCCATATTTCCACATCAAAACATACATACTTATCATAATTCTCATAGTTAATCGATAATAGCAATATCTGATAGATAAACATAATCATTGGCTCCAAACACAACACATAACATATAGATCCAATAAAATTCTAAAAGATGTCTAATAATACCTTTAGTAATAAGATAGGGCGGGGGCTAAGACATGTCTCGGGCTCACCCTCAAAGTAAATAGCATGAACAAGACTTTATAGGCAAAGGAATAGTGGCTTGTCCTTGGAAGATAGGACTCCCCACAACGTCTCAAATCCGATCTAGCTGTCAAACGGTGGATGAAGGTAGTCCTCGGTACCTACATAGTTAGCTCGTACAAGCAAAAGTATGTGTTAGTATGTTTGAATGTATTAAGTTTGAGGCATGCAATGCATATGACTTATCAAACCTGTATTCAATGTTAGATGACAAAGGTACATAATATAAAAAGAGGTATATAGCAAGAGATAAAGTGTATAGTACGGCATGAAACCATCGATACATGGAATGCACAAATGCTCATATATAGTGGAGATGAGACCTCAACCGACATATAAGACCAAGCAAGCTATTACTTGGAGTACCAATGTTATCCCCACACTGGAAAAGAGGTGGTTTACTTGCCAAAGGTAAAAATATTTCTCCTTACGGGCCTCCAATTTTAGAGAGGTAACTTTCCTTATAGGCCTCCAATTTCGGATAGGATTTTCACAATATTTTTAGTAGGTCATGCCTCAACTAACGGGATAAGCCTCTGATATTTCTAGCGGGTCATGCCTCAACTAATAGGATGAGCCTCAGATATCAATACCTATGCTGGCACATAGTTCAAGATAAAGGAAGAGGACCCTTGGGGATAGCCCTGATGCCTCATCTCATCGGTGCTAAGTCAACATCCTACAAGAATACTTATACATATACATGCTTTCAAAAGAGGCATGGAGCTGTCCATGAATAAATTCAAGGGAGAGGACTGGGTTTCACAACATTCATACCTCTTACTAAACGACATGATCCTGGAAGAGGTTATCTTGTGGGTGATAAAATCATACTTGAAGCTCGTTTCCATTCCTAAAAACCATTGACCATTGAAGGTATCAACTTTTAAGTTTTAAGGATCAATTTTGAGAAAATCATTTCTCCACGAATCAGTTACTAGTTTCATAAATTTACTGTCATTGCATAGTAGCTATGTTAAAAGGTTACTATGTAATTCTTAAAGATCACATCACTTTCTATTTTATTTTTCCATCTGGTATCTTGGTACTTGCAACAAGGCTCCAATTAATTTGCATCATGCTGTATAAAACTCATTAAAGACGGGACGTGCTCCCTATGGATGGTCCCTTTAATCTACCACAATGTTTGGTTGTAAAATCACATGACACATTCATCCATTTTACTTGAAAGCAAGTCATTAATAGATCGGCTACATAGACCACTGCTTAGGCATAGTTATGGAGAGCAGAATGGGGTAGCAGACTAGCTTGTGAAGGAAGAACTGGAAAACTACTTTTTGAATCATGCCTTTTGCTTATATGCCAATTCTCTCGATATATGCTACATAAGCTTTAGCTGCGGACAAATTAAGAATTGTGTTTCTTAGGCAATAGTCGCATATACTTTTTACAACTCTACTTCGTATTATATATGATGCATATTAATGTCGAGTTGCCCAAAATTTAGTTGAATACAAATTTTTGACAGTACTTGGACAATAAGTACCAGAGGACTAGGTTTATAAATGGTCCTAGAAAACCCAATGCACCGTGTCGAGTAGAGTCTTGTTCATGATTGTGAAGGGGGCCACAACTATGAATAGGGGGATATAAGATGTTTAGGAAATGATTCACTTCTTCATGATCTATGTCGTGCTTTAGAATGCATCCTAAGACTTTCTATTTCTAACAGTTGCTCTTTGCACTTCTAGACAATGCCTCAATGACCTCAAGATGAGGGAGTGACTCATGTGGAGTTTAAGACTGTTTTCACTATGATGGCACAAATTGTAGCCAATCAAGGTGCTAATATACTGAATGCTCCCAACTCAGCTTATAGAGTAAGGGACTTAACTGGGATGAACCCTCCCGAGTTTCATGGTTCAAAGGTGGAGGAAGATGCTCAAGAGTTTGTGGATAAGGTGCACAAGGTGTTAGCAATTATGGAGGTGACTTCGGAAGAAAAGGTCAAAAGGTCAAAAAATGATGTTTTGAAGTGTTCCGTCGGCAAAATCGGCAGTCCAGAGGTCCCATTGCTGAACCATTTGGTGATACACCAAATTGGACCTTCGGATCACACTTTTTTTTTTATAGATTTTGAAACTTTCCAAATGATTTGGCGATGCGCCAAATGCATTAGGTGGTCAAACAGACCATCGCCCTTTTTGACGAAGGGTGTTCATCTGATCACAGTTGAGTGAATGTAGCTCCACCTTGAGTCCAGTGCGTGTAAAATCCCAGATAGCCTCACCTACATTCTGCTTATCACTTACTCAGATATCTGCAGAATGATCCAATCTTGGGCATCTTTATGTCATCATAATCAGATTACTCTGTTTATTCTTACATTGATCCTAATTAGGTAGCTTGCTCAGACCGTAGGAGGCCTATCTCCGCTTATCTTGTACTTTTAGGATAGACACCTATCAGTTGGAAATCTAACAAACAAGAGACTATCTTTATCATTATCAAATGTAGAATATAGGTCATTAAGAAAGGTTGTTGGCAAACTTGTTTCGGTGGATAGACATTTGCAAGAATTGGATGTTCATCTCTCAAAACCTATTGCAGTATATTGTGATAGTTAATCTTCTCTACACATTGCATGGAATTTAATTTTTCAGAGATATCCAAACATATTGACGTTTACTGCCATTTTGTTCTAGACAATCCTCGAGATGGCCTTCTTTCCCTTCATCATGTTGTTACCACAAATAAACTAACTCGACTACTCACCAAAAATCTCACTGGTGTAAAACAAACTTGCATCATGTCCAACTTTGCTCTGAAGGCCTCATATCCCACTTGAGGGGGGGAGGGGGGGGGAGATTGAGAATGTATTTGTACTTATAGTTAGTTGCATTAATTTGTTGATTAGCTTAAATATTAGCTTAGTAAGTTGAAGTATAATAAAATTTTGAGGTTAAGAGCTTCTCACTTTTGGTATACTATAGTATAATAATAATATTTGGTATGATTATTGATAATCAATTAGCACACAACAAAGTAAATATTCATCTGCAATTTAGAAAAGGTGGTTCACACCCTTGATACCAAACGTCTTTAGTAGGAATGTCATAACTACACCCACCAATAATGGTGCTTATATGGCGCATACTCTGATGATGCACAGGTTCTTGTAAATGTTTTCAATTGTAAAAATCAAAATATGCTATAACAAGTCAATTAAATAAGACTATGTATACCGCAATGTTTTAATTATTATTTTTTAAATTCCTATCAAGCTACAGCCCTTCATATCATCAAAAAAATTATAAATTTCCTTACAATTGTTCCTTGCAATGGTTTCACAGGTTCTCTGAATCAGCATATCTTAGATTTGCGCAGATATTGGATATTCGTGGAAGAATTAGAACAAAAATGTTGTCACCAAAGACAAAATATACTGCTTATTTGGTGTTTAACTTTGAAAATAGGTCCTTCGGACTTGAATCTGCTATATCAGGTATTAGGTTTGATAATTTTGAGAATGAGTTTGGTAATGAAGTTCAGAAAAACATTGTGCGCTTTGCAAGTTCGCAAGCAAGTAGAAATTTCCCCAAAGTAAGAGGAGATGGATGGATGGAAGTAGAACTCGGATATTTTAATAGTGAGAGAGGAAGTGATGGTCTTGTTGAAGCAAGAGTGGCTGATGCGACACATATTTTCAAAGGTGGACTAGTTGTTGAAGGGATTGAGTTTCGTCCCAACTGAGTCAAATACAAGTCGTAAGAGGAGGATATGGGATTTTAAGTTTTACTAGCTTTAAACTAGAACTCTTTTTGCTTACATAGTTTGTGGTACAATTTATATATGCATGTTCACTGAATATTACAGAGTTTGAGCCGAATCTATTGGGTTATGTGATCCTTTAACTCTATTATGGCATTGTTATTATGGTCATTAAAATAAAACTCTAGACTTCATTAGTGATTAGGTTTCTCTTAGTTCCAAATTTAGCATTATATTAACTTGTTTATTTTATATGTACTTAATTGAGTTTGTTGATCCCATAACTCTATTACGATTTCGCCCTACCAGATCCCCTCTACACCCCCACCTACCCCAAGTGAAAATTATTTTGGGGCCCAACACTTTTGAGCTGAGATTCTTCTGGAAACAACCTCTCTATCTTTGTGAGATAGTGGTAAGATTTGCGTACATTTTACCATCCCTAGAACCCACTTGTGGATTTCACTGGGTATATTGTTGTTATTGTGTATAGTTGAAGTCCATTCAAGTTGGCTTCGATGAATATACTTGAGGACAATGGCATACATGCCTTAAGCTTTTGAGAAAATCCTTTGTTTTTATGATTGTAAAACAACATTTCCAAGCAATCTTAAGGATATTATATTTTTATTATCATAAATTATATAAATCTCAACTTTGTTTTACTAAAGAAAATCTTGATCTTTTCATTGATGATTTTTATATTTTTTGGTGTACCAACGACTACAAATGTACCAGAATAAGGATGTGGTTGCTTTGACGTATATATGTTAATTGCTTTGAACACAAATCTTGATTGTTTGGTAAAGTTTTGGTATTGATGATTATAATCTTATTATATTTTAAACTATATTGTCTTTGCCAAATTATTGAACTCTTGGAAACATGTTGACAAGATATGTAACTATAGTGTAATTTCTACTCGTTTTAATAACAGGAAACTTGATTTTAAACCCAAAATCATTAATAAAATCTTCAAGAAAGAATTGGAAAAATGACAACTATGCTAAGCTAACAAATAATTTGATAAAGCAGAGGATATTATTATCATGGTCATTCCTGAAGTGAATATTGTGGCTTATGTGAATGAGCGGTGATAGACTCTAGTACTACTACAAATATTTGTGCCAATAGAAAATAGGCACAATACATAAATTAACCTTTTAACTTGGTTTCAAGTCATAAGTTGGAACTCCAACTTTCAAAATGCACAATCAAGCACTCCAACTAGCCCGTTTTTAATCATTTAAGCACAATTGTCCAGCAACCCAAGTGTATGACATGTAACTGGCATGACGTGTATTTTATGTCCAATCCCGTGATGCAACGTCATTAATATTATTCCACCTATTTATAGTTAAAAAATGTGATATTATTACCACTATTCCACCTATTTATACTTTCGGAAATTTCTCTTTTAAAGGAAAATTGATAACGCCAAACCTTTCTATATTGAAACCCATCATGGAATCATCCTCATTAGTCAAGCATACATATATACTTGGCAAAATGGTTGTTCAACTTCATCTTTTAATTCATACTATGTGATTTCCATTGAAGAAATTGGATTTCTTGTTCTTAATTCCATTCTTGTAAGTGCTAAATGATATTATTTTATATCCTGATTCTTGCATCCACAATGAATATGTGTGGCTTAATACACAACTAGGGTTGTGAGAATCATAAGAAACTATGGTAAAACCGAATGATTCATAATTCGTGGAAGGCATGCATGTATGTATTAATTAATTCTCTTTGTTTGGAACACTTTTTAATGATGGCCAATGTTAGAACTTTCGTAGTTGTTACTGACTGTATCAAGGTAGTAATAAATAGGAAAAGATATTAATTAAGGATTCGATTGATGTTTTCTCATCTAATCAACTAAACTTGATCAAGGGGAGGTTGTACTAGGACAATAGGTAAGCGTTACTAATGTCAAACCAATGGGATGGATCAAATCACATAGTGAAATTTACCTCTCACCTAGGTCAAAGGGTTTGGCAAACTTAACTTACCGTTCTACATGCAACATATTAAAAATGAATGTGATTATATGGTAATACCAAGTTAGGGAATCATGGGGAACACAATACCCTAGTTACTCTTCTTACTGGTTTCACAACACTTGTTTTAATTTAGGATTACTTTCTTCAATTGACAACCCCCCTTTTTAGAGAGATAATTTGGTTAATTTACTTGAATTGCTTGGAATTACTCTGAGTCTACCTTATTCCCTGTGGGATCAATACTAACCTCTGTTAGATTATACATCTTGATAAAATCATTTTTAACCTTCAAAAAGGAGGTGTAGCTTGGGTGACATCAACTAGCGTAAACTCTATGCCTACATTATATTACAATGTAGGTGCAGGTGACCATCCACTTTTTCCCTTGGCTAGATCCAGGCTACTAGCAGATCCAAGTTGGGTGAATCCTCATGCTTTGGGGACGAATCCTACTATCTTCTAACTTTCATGTTATGTATTTGAGATGGTATTTTATTTTAGTTGATGGTGAGCTTGGGACCTGTCCCCATGCATATTCATGACTTTGAGGCATTGTTGGATATGATTTATCTGAGTTTCAAACTTGCATTTCTCTTATGTGTCTTATGACCCTATGTCTTGTATGACTCTTATGCTTATGATTATGTTATGACCAGCTTCCATTTATGATATTCTATTCTTATTCACCTTGTATGCTTATGATATGCTAAGAAGGCTAATTTGGGGTTCCTTCGGGGATCTCATTTGTCGTGTTGTTACACCTAGGACCTAGCTTGGATTATGACAATATACCACCATCTTCTAAAACCTGCAATCAAATAAGACTACTAGCTAGTTGTGAACATCCCTAGCAATGGTCACTCCACAACTCGAATAAAGTCAAGACTTCTTACTCAAAGCATATGCCACCACATTAGCATTTCTCGAGAGATACAAGATAGTCATGTTATAATCTATTAGAAACTCAATTCACCTCTATTGCCTCAAATTCATATTTTATTGACTGAATATGTATTGAAGACTCTAATATCAGCATAGACCACATAATGTACTCTA
>JAOTQR010117434.1:0-24576 GCA_025774065.1 Solanum ossicruentum | reverse complement strand
GATAATATACTGAATATGTAAGGCAGGAAATATTGTATATGAAGTAACAACTCAAATGAAACTACGCACTGGTGTAGGATAAGAGACCACCTTTAGTTATACTATGGGATCATATACTTTCTGTTCTTTTTATTATGTTACATTTACTGTATAATCTGTGCACAACATGTAATGCAAATGACCAGCTGATCAGTTATAAATCTCTATTGGGATCGGCCTTGGCTTGGCTTTTCCTTTAACCCCTTGGGCTACACCCCTGTGATAGGATCGACCCTGGCTAGGTGATTCTTCCACCCCTCGGGTTACCACCCATTAATAAGCAATAGGCTTTACCTTTCAATTGCTTTTGAGATTATTCTTTTTGTGGTCACAATATTGGAGCTGTAGTCCTATATGTGTAGCATGTGACATGTAGATAATCATACAAGACAATATGACAATGAAAAGAGTACATTACACAAATAATGAAATGCGTATGACATGAAACAACTCATGAACTTTATATAGAAACAAGAACCCATGTAACTTGGTATCTACGTATATATGTAGATTTCAAGGTGACCATGTATGGGAGCATATGAACATGCGAAAGAGTGGAGACATGGTTAATAGTTGCGTTGTGGTTGGTAAGTGCCTTTATGTGCCAAGGAAGAATATAGGTTTCATGCCAAGTAATATGAAATCAAGTAGCCTTACGTACCTCGTTGTACGACCTCGCTATTACCTCAAAATAACCTTCCGTTCCTCCAAATATTTATCTACAACATAGTAGGTGATAAAACTAGCATTAGAATCTAATAGATACATCTTGGCAGCCCAATCTCATAAAAAACAACATACGGGCATCAAGCGGATAATTATAAACTCGAGCATATTCTTTCAACTTTTCCGCCCCTACTCGTATTTTATAATACATATTCTCATATACATATCATGTGTAGCTTGTTTTAGTGCCATAATATATTTTATAAAATCTTAGAAAGCACAACACATAATAATTCTACACAACATTCAAATAGGCGGCATAATGTTATTTCCTTCACTACATTGCGATGTCGACAGTTCCAAACCTATTCCAAATTTAACGAAATAGTCCCCACCATGTATACAAATAAAACCAGTCCTACAACAGTTCTAAAATAGTCCTCAAAATAGGTGGAGGATGTGAGACCATAGTCCTCAATCAATCAGCCCAAAAGTTCCTATTATGAGCAAAATTACGATATAACACAAGAACTCACATTCGCAGACTATAAAAATGGTACAGAAGCCTTTATACATCATTATAGAACCAATAATCATTAAAAACAATAGCCTCCCTTCATAATCAATCCAACCAAAAAGAGAAAATCTTCCAAATAAACAAGAAAAATGAACAACAACTTTTGGAACACATGCTGTCCAACAATTTAAGCAAATGTATAATCAACATAGCCTCTTGTTTCACATAAGAAAACCATACTAAACATAGAAGTAAACTTACTTACCATTACCTTCAATGTGTAGGGCTTCTCCAAGAACCCTAAAAGTCTCCTTGTGGCTGCTTTGCTAGGTTAAGAAAGTGTAGAGAGAAAGCTTGTGAAAGCTGATTTTTGCTCCAAGTTAAAAATGACTTAAAGCTGCTACTTGTAAGCCTTTTTAAAGGAGCCTTTGACTGAATCTCTTGTGTGTTTCAAGCTTCATATTATCAAGGTGGTGATGTAGTTGCTTGACCCTTTCACTTGGGTCTAATTGGTTTTCAAAGTTGATGGGCCTTGGCTACCCATTTTCCTAATTCCTTTTCACTTAGTTTGGGCTCAATTAGTCAAGTGAGTTGTGATGTACTTAGACCCTTTTATTAAAGGGTAAAGTTACACTCTTAACATGGACTTTATTCATTATCAGACTTGGACAAATTCGACGTCGAGCCTCGTCTCCATTTAGCTAGAAAATTTAAGCTAAGCAAGTAGGAGAATCATCTGCTAGCTTCCTAAGTCCTACAAGAACCTCACTTATCTCCCTTCATTTAAGGTCGTGATCTCCTCAATTTGACTTAAAACTTACTTACACTCGACTCTCTTCAGCGTTAGACATACATATCGCACTCTAATTTGAGATTCAAGCACATTTAAAAATTGGAGCTAATTTGAAAAGCCATATCATGTTTCATTTGCATAGTAATAGTATTGTAAGATGTGGGGTGTTACATAGGAGAAATGGGTCAGTAGATTCTATAGGATCTTCTATGGGCTGTATAATATTTTACCGCTCATAGTTAGGCTTTCGTGGATTGCATTTTCAATTCTAGGGTTGACTTATACGAAATCCTTCTACAGCCTGTATAATATATTATGACCCGTAGGGGTTTTTCTATGATGGCTTTTCAGCTACTCCCTACTTTTTTATTCATAGGGCACAACAACAAGTCTACGACTCATAAAAACTTCTATGGCTCGTTTGCAAGTTTGTGGATTTAATCTCAAAAAATCACCCTACACAGTAATTTTGTAAGAAACTAGATCTACACTCCGTAGAAGGTCTCATGAAACCTCAACTTTAACAAAATCTGCACATTTAGCCCAAAAATTATGCCAACCCTATAATCCTTCAAAACAAACATAAATCTACTAACATCGCTTTGGGAACACACAAAATTCCATGTTTTTAAGTATCAAATTTGTTGTATTTTGGCAGCACATCAAGCAGATCAAAGTAACATCATTAGAATCGAAGTTTGATTCAAATGTGGAAGCTTCTGTGGCGACCTTCTGCCTTTATTCATAGCCTCTATCCTAGAACATTTGAGTGGATGGGATGGCCTCTAGCTAGGTTCTCGGATAGACACCTAGGGGGTTGTGAATGCTGTGGTGGCTCATCTTTATCCACTAATCTCTTTATCTAGCCTATTGTTTAGGTGATGCCATGCTTGCATTAGAGATTGAAAACTATATTATTCATAAGAGAATCAAAATCAAAATCAAATTCAAAACCTAAAATCACATTGAAAATTGCAAGCTTATGATGCTCGTTAAGGGTTTGCGTGCCGAAGTGCTTTTTGCGAGCTTAGACGAACTTGCCAAATTTTTTTGGAAACATAGGTGGTTAACTATGCAAGGTGGAGTTTGGTTTAGCGAGTTGCCAAAACTGACTCGACGAGATATCAGTAACTCGACAAAAAGTCCCATTTAGAACCATTTTTGTTATGTAAAAAGGGCATTGGAATTTTGATTTTATACATTGGAAAAATTGAGCTTATCGCTATGAAATGTGATTCGCCAACCAATTTGGTGAACTAGAAGGAGCTTCCCAAATAAACCCTTGATAACTAACTTGAACCAACAATTTAAAACTTATTTTTGCACTACAATGGTCCAAACACAGTTTAAAATGCCTTTATGAACATGCACGTACCATAACCACTACCCCAAGCTTCCTAATTACTTAGATTTCATCGACAAACAAGGTATAGGTATTTGATCAATAGAAAATCACTTAAGAGAATCATCACTAATCCATCATCGGGAAAACTTGTAAATCACGGGCATTGGGCTACTCATATTTTACCAATAAATATTCGATAATCAGCCCAAATAACAAATTTAAGCCATTCTCAATCATTTCAAATTAGTTCAAAATCAAAACTAAGTATGTGGTCACCTAACACAATCCAAACATATCAAAGATTGATTTCAAATGATTCTCAACAAATTAAACATTTATGTATAATACCCATAGCGTTAATTTCACACAAGCCATCAAAAATTAACTAAACTCAAAAATCAACATAACTAGGATACCTATTCATATTCCATTCTAGCATACAAGCACAAACATAGTTCTATAGGCTCAAAAACAAGAAGAAAAAGTACCCATATGGCATTAATTACTAGTTGCACAAAACACACATGAATAATGGCTTGAAAATTGAAAAACAAGAGGATTACCTTTCAACAAAGCTCTAAAACATGTAGATGATATGCAATCGATGAGGAAACACTGAAAAACATGATATAATCTTGAAAATAAATGTAAGGAAAGTGAAGGGATGTATGGGGTAGTGAGGGAAAATAGAGATAGAAGTGAAATTTTAAAAGGATTAAAGAATAAAGTCTTTTAAAAAGACCCTTCAACTCGTGCCACGGTTTAATTTTGTGAGGTCAATAACATAGCTGAATAATTCTCTCAAAGTTTAGCTTCATTGCATGATTTGACCTAATCTAAGGGGCAAGGATGCAAGGCTGACTAACCCCACAAAATAGGATTGATGACTCATCGATAGATCTCTTTGTATGCCCTTTTAACAGTAGCCCCTACATAATTTTGGCTAGAAATATTGGCGATCTCTAGTGACCTCGCCAAACATGTTAGAAACTCAAATAATAGTATCTATGCTTGTAGATTTATCCATCACCTCATATCATTTCCTTCAACTAATGGACCCAATATCCAACATTTGAAAACTATAAAACAACAAAAAATACTAAAAATTAGATATTTAAGTTGTGTTGCTTCTCAAAAGCGCCTTAGTTAACATTATGGCACGACGTAGTTAAGCATCATTAAAATATCAACATGAGTATAGTCTTTCTTTGGATTTGCAATGGTGTCTATAGAGAGACCTCCTAGTGGTCTTTGGTTTAGCTGAGAGAAGATTTGACTCATTTGAGACTGGAGGTAATTAATAGCGTCCAAATGTGATGTGAACACTTAGTTAAATGTTGAGAAGCCACCCTTTATCTCCTTGAGAACCTTGGTAGAACCTTCAACCTTGTTTAAAATTTGAGCCAATATGTCTTTAGTCCCTTAGTGTTTGGATTATCTTTAGGGTCTCCAACATTTGTGTGCTTAGATGGAGGTACATAATGTTCTCTTTCAACCTCTCGCTCCCTCTAATTCAAACCACGGTCTCTCCGCTCACTGCCTTGATTCCAACCTTCGTTGGCTTGTTTGTTTTAAATATTTGGGTGATAAGCACCCATTTGATATAAGAATTCAATATCTTTGTCATACACTACAGACAATTAGGGTAAATTTTTCTGTTGTTCCAATAGCATTAACTGCTTTATGGGCCCCTATAACATGCTTTGTCATGATATCGAGTTGTGTTATCATTTTTGCCATATCCTTATCTCATTCATGGTTCTTTTTTATTTGCTCTTTTGTTAGCCATAAGTAGAGAGGAGTAACCATATCATTCACTATATACCAAGATATGTGAATTTCTTTCATTTTATTCAACAAATCAGTTGCTCTGGCAAATGTTTGCTTCATTAAACTACCACGAATCAAATTGTAAGAAATGGGCTTGTTAACTACATCGAGATTTCTATAGAAATATTGTAGAAGCAAATGGTCATACACTCCATGATTTAAGCATTGTAATAATTGTTTTTGGAAACAAATGTAAGTCTCATTACTCAATTCTTCGTTCATTGTAACGACCCTAAAAAGTGCCCGAAAATGTGCCTCGGAAGTCCCCGGAATCGTAATTTTCATATATCCCAAAATCCATATGCAACATAAAAAATATTACTTCATATTCTTATTCAATGGGTCATTTTGAGTGGAAAATGGGTCCAACTCAAATTTTAGAAAAATCATATCAAATTTCGAAACTCCTAAAAATGCAATTTTCAGTGTTGTTTCCACGCCGCTTCCATGACGTGCACTGGTACATCATTTTTTGTAGATTTTTGACTAGTCTTGGTCCTAAGTGTTCCCAAATGTGAAAGTACCTATACTGAGCCATTTTTCACCCTCATATCATTCTAAACATTCTCCAAAACTCATTCAAATACTTTGCCAAACATTTTACTCCTAAATTGAAATCTCAAAACCATTTCTGTTTTCTTAAGGATTACATTCAAGTTTCAAGTCTCCATCTTCAATCTTCAGCAAGTTCATCTCCAAAGCTACGGTATGTGGTTTTCTTTCATGGGTTCCTTTCATCCATGATACCCAAGCTTCCTTTTACCTTAAATTGCATGATTTAAAGATGATTTGCTCATGGGCCATATTTATTACGAAAATCATTGCACACTATGTTGGAGTTTATGAAATTGTGATTGTTTTTCTATGTTTGGAGCTATGAAACCAAGGTCTATTATAAGATTTTGACGAAAGGTTTTGATGTATATTGCTTGAGGTTGTTACTAAGTATCTATTAAAGATTTTACATTGCATTTTCTAGCATGATTTCACTATTGAATTACATGTATATGGTATTCTCTAAGTGTTTGATAAAATGCCCGGTTATGGCTTCTTGAAGAATTGAAGGTCCTATGGATGTCTTATGATTTGAATGATTATATGATGATGACATGATGATGATATGATGATGACATGATGATGGAATAAATGTATGTATATGGTATTCTCTATATAGTGTTGGAATGTGACCATATCTTTTTACTCGAGCGTTGTGCGCCGAGTAACCATGTCAAGGGGTTCGTACCTTGATAACCTATTGGTGTGTTTTTACTCTGGCACCACGAGTGGTAAGGTGCGACTATCCACAAACCTTACTGGGGCTTTTTACCCGTCAACCTATCGGGGGGTTTATACACAGCACCACGGGGGGTCGGGTGCAATGATCCACCAACCTATTGACGGGGTTTATACCTCAATCACCAAGGGTAGTAGGGTGCCACAATCCACCAATAGTTAATGGTATCTCATTACACATATTTTATGTCCTATATAAATATGTTTTACTTCAAGTATCATTCATACATGTCATATTATTAGTATGCTATTCATTGCTTATGATTACGCATTTTGCCCATGTTGCCTATCTATTGTTGCATTGCGTTCTACATGCTTAGTACATTCAAATGTACTAACACATACTCTATAGTTACATGATTTCACCATGTAGGAATTAGAGTACCGCTTGATCATCCTCCTCCTCTATGTGGCTAGTTCGATTGTCCTACAAGCTTGTTGGAGAGTTCTCCACTTCATGAGTTGCTTATAAACTCTTGTTATGTATTAAGACTACCTTTATTTTGGTTATGTATTGACTATGAGGGTGACCCTGGTTTCTTGTCTTAGCCCCTGCTTATATCTATGTAGTAGAGGTGTTGTTGGACATAATATGTACCTATGTTACGAGTCTTGACTCTATTGTTCTTGATGTTCTGATATGAAGGTTTATCCTCTTCCCAATTCCCTTGTTTGTTCTTATTTCTCATTGTCATTTTAATTTCTTCCACCGCTACGGATGTGTAATGGTATGCTATGAGGCTTGTTTAGAATTTCTTCGGTTTCCCTATTCGACGGTTATGTCTAGGCCCTAGCCTTGTTTCGTGACAAAGATGGTATCAGAGCACTAGGTTGTTAGATCCTCAGAGCCCAACACACTGCGTTGATTAGAGTCCTATTCTTGGTTATGTTGTGCGCCACAACTATGAGTAGGAGCTGTGAGACATTTTCGGAATTATTTTCTTTTCTTCATGTTTTAAGTCGTGCTATAGAGTTGAAGTAAGCTTTACTCCCCTAACGCTTGTTTTTTTCTATGCTAGGTCATGTCTAACACAAGAGGGAGATGAGTCACATCCCCGAGGAGCAACTAACCAATGGAGAGCTTAGGGATGTTCTTACCTTGCTTGTAGATGTGGTGGCTAATCAAGCCAATCATGGGGCCCAAGCCCCTCATGCTCCTACACCAGCCTCTCAGGTGAGAGACTTCATGAGAATGAATCCCCTAGAATTCCATGGGTCAAAGGTGAGTAACACCCTCAAGAATTCATTGATGAGGTTTACAAGATTTTGTCTATTATGGGTGTGAGGACGGAGGTTAGGGCGGAGTTGGCGGCCTACTAACTCAAAGGGGTAGCACAAATATGGTACAACTAATGTAAGGAGGAAAAAGTAGTCAACTATGTGATGCTTTGGGAGGAGTTCAAGATCTCCTTTTTTAATCGAGTCTTTTCCCCCTTTGAGCTTTTGGAAGCTAAGTTTATGGAATTTATGAATTTGAGATAAGGGTCCATGAGTGTGAGGGAGTATTCCCTTAAGTTTAACCAACTTTCAAAATATGCTCCATATTTGGTGGCCGACTCAGGATCTTGGATGAACAAATTTGTGATGGGTGTGTTCGACTTGGTTAGTGAGGAGTGCTGGTTTGCCATGCTGATTAGTGAACATGGACTTTTCACGTTTGATGACCTAAGCCAAGCAAATGGAAGGGAAGAAATTAAGGAAGAGGAGGGGTTATGAGGCTAAGAGGGCTCGTTTCGTGAGTAAGTTCTAAAAGGATTGTCGGATATATCAAGGCCAAGGGTCCTCTCATACTTTTAATAGGGGATTTGCCAATGAATTCCCAAGGACCCAAGATGTTGGTGTTGTGGTTCCTAATGAGGTGTGTCCTAGGTGTGTTAAGGGTCATCAGGGCCGATGCTTGAGAGATACTAATGCATGCTTTGGTTGTAAGGAAGTGGGTCACAAAAAGGTGGATTGCCCTCAAAATTGTAACAAGGGCAAAGAGGTTCGTCCACAAGGTACTAATGTGGATCCTTTGGGAAGATGTGGCATACAAGATGATTCCCCAAGGCAAAATCAGTTTTATGCTTTGCATGGGAGGCAAGGGGTGGATGAGGTACCCGATGTTTTTACCATCATGCTAAAAATCTTTGAGACTTTGATGTGTATGCATTGATTGATTCGGGTGCTACTCTTTCTTTTGTTACCCCTTTTGTTGCCAAAATGTTCCATGTTGACCCCCAAGTTATTGCTTGAGTCATATGAGGTGTCTACTCCTATTGGTGCATCTATTGTTGCTAGAAAAGTTTATAGAAGTTATTTACATCTTGAATAATAAATTTCCTTGTGAACTTGTTAAGTATGGTTGATTTTGATATTATCCTTGGGATGGATTGGTTGCATGCATACTATTCTTCAATTGATTGTAGAACCTGTAGAGTCAAATTCCAATTCCCAAGTGAACCTGTCCTTGAGTGGGAGAGTTAAGATGTAGTGGTCAAGGGTAGATTCATCTCTTGCATTAAAGCCCGTAAGTTGATCTATAAGGGATGTCTTTATCATCTTGTGAGGGTTAGGGATGTGGAGTCTAAAGTCCTTTCCATAGAGTCGGTTCAGGTTGTAAATGAGTTTCTTGATCTCTTTCCAAATGACCTTCCCGGTGTTCCTCCCGAAAGGGAAATAGACTTTGGCATACACCTCCTCCCCAATACTCGACCATTTCCATTCCCCTTACCCATGGCCCTAGCGGAGTTGAAGGAATAATTGAGGGACTTGTTGGAGAAAGGGTTCATTAGGCATAGCTAATCACCTTGGGGTCCATCGGTGTTATTTATGAAAAAGAAGGATGAGTCCCCTAGGATATGTATTGACTACCGACAATAGACTCACCATCAAGAATAGGTGTCACCACAATAGAGTCACCATCAAAAATAGGTGTCCTCTTCCAAGGATTGATGATTTGTTTCACCAATTGCAAGGGGCTAGCCATTCCTCTAAGATCGATCTTCGATCTGGGTATCATCAAGTGAAGATGAGGGAGTATGATATTCCTAAGACAACCTTCCGGACTAGATATGGGAATTATGAGTTTGTTGTGATGTCTGTTGGGTTGGCCAATTCACCGGCCATCTTTATGGACCTTATGAATAGGGTCTTCAAACCCTACCTATATTCTTTCAATGTGGTGTTCATTGATGATATTTTGATCTATTCTCGTAGTGTAGAAGAACATAGGGATCATTTGAGGGTTGTGTTTCAAATATTGAGAGAGGAGAAATTGTATGCTAAATATGAAAAGTATGAACTTTTGTTGAGGAAGGTTTCCTTCCTAGGACCTGTGGGTTGGGGGATGGTTTTAAAGTGGATCCTACGAAGACCAGTGTGATTAGAAATTGGCCTAAACCATTGACCCAGCGGACATTAGGAGCTTTTTGGGCTTGGCGGGTGATGGTGTTCACGATTTAATAAGAAAGTGCTCGCTGATAGCAATTAACCTAATCGAAGGTTAGGGTCGAATCCACAGGGAAAAGGGGGCTTGACTATAAGAATTCATTATCAATCATTTCGAGTATCTATAACTTAAGTCTCTAAATAGGTTTTTTTTTGTGATTTCAGAACATAAATAAAATAAATACTATACTACTACCCAAGGAAACACTCAATTTTAGGGACAACTTGGGAATTATGTACCCCATGGTTTGTCAATCGATTACCCTAGATAAAATAACCACAATTGAAAATTTGCATGCAGGATGGTAACTTAAGTTCTTCTAGCCCTCTTGTGAAGGTAAAGGTCAAATTTACCGTGGCGCTTGGTCGGCAACCATGGTGTGCCAACAAACTATTACCTATTATCCTAGTCAAACTCTACTTGGTCAGGTCTAGTTGATTAGACAAGAACAGATCAATTGAAACCTGTCATCTACTCCCTTTTTCCTATTCGTCACTACCTTGGTGGGGAATGTGATAGTAAGTAAGGTTTGGTGGTTTCCACCACAAAATAACAATCATAATGAAGGGACATAGACAATACATGCAAAACCCAAATCATAGAAATGCAATAAATCTAGGTAATCTCAAATCAACTACCCATGGTTCCCACAACCCCATGTTGTAGGTGCTTCGCTACTCATGGCTAAGGCAACACAAACAAAAATGCAAATACAAGACATAGTTGAGAATTTTACCCAAAGCAATGATGAATGATACACCACAAGTTGCAAACCACAAGCTTGATAGTTTGAGAATGAATACAAAGTGGGATTTGCACTTTCCAAAAGTGGGTCTTCCAAGAGAAAATGAAAATCTATACTAAAGCCCTAAAGTAATCTAGAGAGAATATTCAATGGCTCTCTCAATATTCAAGTATCGGATCCTTCAAAATAAAACCCTAAAATAAAGTATATATAGTAGTTACAAATGTAACCCTAAAAATTACACAAAAAGACAACTGGCAGTAGGTACAACTCGTAGGGTGACCTACGAGTCATAATGGGGGTCTCGTATCAGGCACTTTGTGTTTTGGACTTGACTGTTACGACCCACTCGTATTCTCTTCTCATAGTCTATGCCTCCAGTTTTTGGTCCAAAGTCTTGGCTATCTATTCCTTGCTACGATTCCACTTATATGATTTGTAGTGAGACCTATGACTCATAGGATGGCCTCATAGGGCTTACCTCCACCTAACAGATTTTTTGATTTTTGCTTCCTGTTTCCTACTACGAGATCACCATATGACTTGTAGCTTAGGCTATGACTTATAGGTGAACTCATAGGTCCTGTACTCTAGCAAAAATCTGTAATTTTCTTCCCAAATCATGCCAACCTACCTTTTCTGCAATAACAACACAAAAACACCTAAAACCATAAAAAATTGCATTAAGAACTCAAAAGATCCCTTGTTTTAGGCGTCAAATGTGTTGTATTTTGACAACACATCAACACCCTCAACTTAGAATTGTTGTTTGTCCTCAAGAGACGACTCAATCTAAGCAGACAATGAGAGGAATATAGAAGTAATACTAATGACAAATACATCATTACTCTAATTCTGGTACCCAACTTTCTTTTTCAAAATAAGATTGCAAAGCTACTAAGCAAAACAAAAACACAAATATATATCTTGCAACCCAACTATGATAAGCTAAGGAGTGTTAACCATCCATAATCACTGGTATAGTCATATGGTAATCAAGTAGTGCAAATGCCCTAATAGAAAAGAAGCCCCTCTTACTTACTCAAAATGCATTTAAAATTTAGGGACTGAGCAAGCATTCTCATTCTCACAAATGAAATCCATGCAAAATGACTAACACCATAGGCTTGCCTCTATACTCAATTTCCGAATTGGTGGCAAAGTTGATTTAGATCACTTTAGGACTTAATAGCTTGTAACATAGGCTCATAGGGCTTTGGTACGACATTTTAGGAAATAGTGACTAAAAACTATCATTGAACCATGTTTACCCACATGTTTACCATCATAAACCAATAATTTTCACTAAATCTACCCTTATTCTCCTACTTCAAGCATTTCCCGGGTGCTTTCATTCTCTTTTTTCAGCTGTGCCTTATTTTTGAACTCATTTTTGCTATTTTCTTCAATGCAAGACACTTTTATTTTCTTTTTCCTCACCCAACTCATGAGTTTTCATTTATTTCTTTATTTTCCAGTAACCAGCTCATTTTCATGACTTTACCACAACAAAGTCCACCCTCAACTTATGATTTTAGCCTGAGGTGAAGTACATAATATCTATTCCATAAACCAGGGCCACCATTTTTAGTAGCCCTCAACTTAGGCTTTCAGTCTCAATCATGGTTCACATGTTCAAGGATAGCCCCGGGCCAATATCAAGGTATTTCATAAACAAGGCTGAGCTGGCAACGTGTCAAGAATGAATGAGTGCATGAGAGGCTCAAACATTTAGAACAAAGGGTTCACTAACACATTTGGTAGTTCATTTATGCAAAAGTGGGGCTCACTAGAAGAACAAAGGCCTAAGATCCTTTCTAAATCAACCACATCACTAGACCAATTTTAGAGTAATAAAGCAAGTTCTGACTCCATACATGAATCTGGCAAAATAAGCTCACAACATACATGATATTGCACCCACAATCAAGTATAGACTCACAGGTCATGCTTCTAGCCTCAACTTACCTTTACATTATCAGAACAAACATCACTGGATAATTAAAATGTATGATTGCACCAACTGGATCAGAATCATGGGGAGTACTTTTTGATCATTCCTACAAACGTAAAGCCTGGAGCCGCTTTATGATAATGAAACCAACTAGCAAAGAGGCTTAGTGAATTTAATTATTACCAAAAACCTCCTCTTGGCGAAAAGTCAAGAAATCGACAAAAATGAAAATCGAATCTAATTAGGCTAATTTAGGGGGGTAGAGAATACGTGATAGGGAGTATGGATTCTTTCGCATTTCGATTCAGTTTTTTTTTAAAAAATGATTCATCGAAGAAAAAAATCAGAAACAACAATCACATTCCAGCTAATATTTCGATTTTAAACATAACTAGAACATTGTTAAAAAAGCAATCTATATTGTTAGATAATATATATGTTCTGGGATTGAAGGATTAGGACCTCTGAATAGTGGGACCAAAACCCATTGCCTTACCACTTGGCCACGCCCCATTCAGATTTCTATGCAATACTAATAAAGTATATTGCTGGTTTTGTTTGTTTGTCAACTCTAGCCCAAATATCTATTATATATATATATATGCCAAAAGATAATAACTACTCTATATCTACAAATTATCTACACTACCTAAACATGCCAGTTCAATAGAAATTAAACATCCACAAGAAAAAAGAAACACTGCGAGAAAACCTTATAATAAAAAATAAGGGAAGTTATGGACTCGATCCTACTCATACTTTACCTTATTCCATAACTTCCCACACCCCCTCAAAATAGAATAATTTGTCCTCAATGTAAAGACAAGAAGAAGAGGTACAAGGGGCATATGTTGGGTTGCCTCCTAATAAGTGCCTTGTTTAACGTCATAGCTTGACTTAGTCATCATCCACTATGAATAATCATTAAGAGCCTATACCTCACTCTTCAACTCATCCAAGTGTTTTATTGACTAGAAGATATCAAACACGACCTCTGTTTCATTGACTCTAAATTGAAGTTGACCCGAATCTATATGCACCAAGGCTCTTCCGGTGGCTAGAAATAGTCTTCTCAAAATAATGGGCACCTCTAAGTCAACTTCACAATCAAGGATCACAAAGTCCATGGGAAAGATGAATTTATCAACTTTAACAAACACATTAAGAAGTATCCCCTTTGGCTTTTTGATGGTTCGATACGCCATGAGCAATCACATTCATGTTGGAGTAGAGGTGCCAAGACCAAGGTTTTTGAATACGACAAGAGGTATTAGATTGATACTCACTCCTAAGACACACAATGCTCTTGTAAATACAACATCACTAATAGTGCAAGGGATGGTGAATGCACTGGGGTCCTTACATTCTTGAACAAGGTATTTGGTTATGATCATATGACATTGTTGGAGCTCCTGTGACAACGCTTGACTTAAAGTGCATTTCTTTGTCACCAAATCCTTCATATATTTAGTGTACCCAAGCATCTTCTCTATGGCTTCTAGAAAGGGAATTTTTATGAATAGTTGCTTCAACATCAGGAGAAAGTGTTTGAATTTGCCCTCATTTTCCTTTTTCTTAAGCCTTCGAGGGAAAAGGAGGAGGAGGCTTTGGGATTGACTTAATTTTTTCATGCTCCCTCACTACTTCTCTTTACATCCTAACATTCTCTGTACCTTCTCCCTCAACAAAAATTTCACCACCAATACCCTTCTCATGAGCTTTATCCTCAATCACCGATATAGGGGGATCTATAGTGCTTTTGCCACTCAGAGTCATGACTATCATACAATGGCCTTCGTTTTAAGGATTTTGAACCGTGTTGCATGGTAAATTTCCCTTTTGGCATTGGTTCGATTGCGAAGAAACTTTCCCAAATTGTTTTTCTAATTGCTTAATCGCCATAGAATGAGACTATTTTTTGGTTAATACTTGAAATGTCTGCTTTCGTTCCCTTCAAGGTCTCATATCAGTGATCGGCTCTCTTCAACAACTTGTCAAACATCTCTTCATGCCTTGAAGTGCTAGGCATGACATCATGGTTGTGGGGTGGCACATACGGACCCTTCCCATAACCATCTCTTCTACCCTATCAACATCCGACACTCTTTCTCTTTCGTAATAACCACCTTAGTTGTCTCTATATGCACCATCACGGTTGTAGTTCTGACCTTGATTCCCAGAACCTTGCCTCAATAGTCCGAGTAGGACCCTTGGGTGTTATTCTGCAAAGCCACCGCTTGGTTACTCATGAAGAAAGTATCTTCATCAAAGAATGGATCTTCATATATAGGAACCTTAGGAGGTTGGTGAGTGATCTCTTGGACACTTACTTGGTTTTGCTTCAAAACCAAGTCTATACTTGTGTGAAGTTAAGCAAGTTGCACTATGATCTCATAATTGACCTTTGCTTGCTCATTGTTGGTGTTGATAGCACAAGAAGTCCTCATCGCACCTTTCTCTCATTGACCCCATGCTCTATTGGTTTTAACCACTTGCTCCATCCACGTGGCTATCAATCTAAAAGGTTGGTCAAGAAACATGCCTCCCATGATTGTGTCGGCACAAACTTGACTATTCTCATCAAGTTCCTAATAGAAAATCTCAACCAAGGCATCATCAATAATCTTGTGATAGGGGACCATACTCAAGATTTGATAAATCTCTCCCATGTGGTACTAATAGAGTCACCCGACAATCGCTCAAAATTATTTATTTGATCTTTGATCTTTAGCTTTTTTGATCTATGGAAATATCTTTCTAGAAACACACTTAGAAGCTCTGCCCAACTTGTTATTATACACAGAGGAAGCTCAGACAACCATACAGCTACATTACACGTTAGTGACAATGGAAACACCCGCAAACCGATGACATCAATAGAAAGATTTTATGTCCCCATGATACTCTTATAGACAAAAACCACATTATGGAGATGATGGTGGGGATCCACTGAAGGTAGCCCTGTGAACAAACCACAGTTTTAGAGCATTTGTCACGTGCAAAGCCCCGTTAGGGCGGACTGGCACCCGTTGCCAATAAGGCCCGGGAGAACTAACCTGTATCTATGCGCTTTTTATACATATCGTAATGGGTATCTATAGTCAATATGCCTTTGTGAAAGTAAACAACAGTAACAAGCCAAAATGAAATGCATATGGCAAGGCCGTTGGAGCCACGGTGTCGAAGGTACGAGACATGACCACACTTTAATTTACATAGTCTACAAAACCTCTAGATAAGGAAAAGTATTTGATAAGGGTCGGGACAGACCCTACCTCGGCTAAGTGTAAAATACAAAAATTTAAGCTTTAGACACACACAAAGCTCTGAAGCAACCTGGAGCTTGGTAATAGTAGCTGGGTATCTTGCACTCCTACTGGGGAGATCTACTAGCACCTGTACCTACAACATGAAATGCAGGTCTCTTGTAAGGTACGTCAGTACGAGATAAGGTACTGAATATGTAAGGTAGGAAATACTACATATGAAGTAACAACTCAAATGAAACTATGCACTGGTGTAGGTTAAGACACTACCTTTAATTATACTATGGGATCATATACTTTATGTGCTTTTTATTACTTTACCTTTACTGTATAATCTGTACAAAACATATAATACAAATGATAAGCTGATTAGTGGAAAAGCTATATCGGGATCGGCCCTGGCTTGGATTTTCCTTTAACCCCTTGGGCTACCCCCCGTGATAGGACCGACCCTGGCTAGGTGATTCTTCCAACACTCGGGTTACCACCCATTAATAAGCAATGTGCTTTACTTTATCTTTAAATTACTTTTAAGATGATTCTTTTGGTGGTCGTAATATTGGAGCTGTAGGACTGTAGATACAACATATGGCATGTAAATAATCACAAAAGACAACACCATAATGACAGGAGTAAGTTACACAAATAATGAAATGCGCATGAAATGAAACAACTCGTGAACTTTATTTAGCAACAAGAACCCATGTAACTTGGTATCCACATATGTATGTAGATTTAAAGGTGACTATGTATGGGAGAATATGAACATGTGAAAGAGTGGAGACATGGTTAATAGTTGTGCCGGAGTTGGTAAGTGCCTTTATGTGCCAAGGAGGGATCTATGTTTCATGCCAAATAATATGAAATCAAGTAGCCTTACATACCTTGCTGTACGACCTTGCTATTACCTCAAGATAACCTTCCCTTCCTCTAAATATTTATCTTCAGTAGGTGATTAAACTAGCATTAGCCACCAATAAATAAATCTTGGTAGTCCAATCTCATAAAGAAACAACATACGGGCAGCAAGCGGGTATATATAAACCATAGCATATTCTTTCAACCTTTCCGCCCCTAATCATATTTTCTAGTACATATTTTCATATACATATCATGTGCAGCCTATTCTAGTGCCATAACAGTGTTACAAAAGCCCACAAAGCATAACACATAATAATTCTTCGCAACATACAAATAGGCGGCATAACGTTATGTCCTTTTGCCACATTTTTGACGTCGATAATTCCAAACCTATTTCAACTTTACGCAAACTCTCCACAAAACATTTATACATTAAAAAAACCTTAAAATAGTAAAAATAGTACCAAAGTAGTCATTAAGGAATTGAGGCAATAGCCTCCCATCATACAACCCACAAGTTCGTATTAAGAACATAATTGTGATATCCTATAAGAACTCAGTTTTACGAACTATAAAAGTTATGCAGAAGCCTTTACACATCATTTAAGAACTAGTACTCATAATTAAAGTAGACACCCTTCATAATAAATCAAACGAAAAAGAGAAAAGCTTCAAAATAAATAATAAAAATATATAACAATCTTGGAACACATGCTGTCTAAAATTTTCAGCATATAGCTAGCCAACACAGTTTCTTGTTTTTCATGAAGAAACCATACTAAACACATAACTATAATCACTTACCTTTATCTTCAAGGTTAAGGACTCCTTAAGAACCCTAAAGGATTCCTTTGACTGCTTTACAAAGTCAAGAAAGAGTTAAGAGAAAACTTGGAGAACAATCTGATTTTTTTTCTTGTTCAAGTTGAAAATGACTTATGGGAGCTGTTTTAAACCCTTTTTAAAGGGGGAATTTGGCCGACCTACTAAGAACTTTTTAGCCTTAATTTACCAAGATGATGACGCAGCTTCTTTTCCCTTTCACTTGGGCCTTATTGGGTTCAAATTGGTTGGTCCTTGAATGCCCATTTCTCCCTTTTCTCCTTACCTAGTTTTGGGCCCAATGTCAAGTGGGTTGTGGTGTACTTGGTCCCTTTTATTATTCATCTTGGGCTAAAATAAATTCTATTTATGATAGTAAAACATGGGCTAAAGTTACATCCTTAACTCGGACTTTATTCATAATCGGACTTGGACAAATTCCACGTCGAGCCTCGTCTCCATTTAGCTAGCAATTTAAGCTAAGCAAGTAGGTGACTCACTTGCTAGCTTACTAAGTCCTACAAGCACCTCAATTTTCTAACTTTATTTAGGGCCATGGTCTCCTCAATTTTACACAAATCATGTATACAGTCGACCCTCTTAAGCGTTAGACGCACATATCGTTCTACAACATGAGATTCAAGTACTTTTAAAAATAGGTGCTAATTTGAACAAACCATATCATGTTTTATTTGCGTAGTACTAGTATTGTAAGATGTGGGGTTTTACAATTTGAAGTCATCCACTTGACACAGAAAACATAGTGTCTGCTAGTAATGGAGGCAACACTATAGCACTAATGACGTCCATGGCTGTAGGGTTCAAATGATATTGGTTCCAACCATAAGCATTCTCGTTGAAATCCCCAAGTTAAGGCCTATCATCCCTCGGGTGTGGATTTTATTCTCTCCCCACATCATCATTCACATTTATTTCTTTCTTAACCGTGATATCCTCATTCAGTTGAGCCATTCTTCTAAAAAGTCGATGGATCTCCAAATTGATCAGATCTAACGGATTGCCTTGGCTCCTTGTGTTGGGCATACAACCTAGTACACCCTGTAAGTGGAGTCAAACAATAAAAACAAAAATAAAAGTAAAATGCAAGAGAGTTTAGAAATTAACACTTGAACTAACTAATAGTGAAATCAAGTCAAAACCTAGACGAATTCCCCGAAAACGACACCATATTTTTTGATGATGTTCATGCTGCAATAAGAAAGCGATTGCTATCAGCACTTAACCTAACCGAAGGTTAGGATCAAATCAACAGGGAATACGGGGCTTGACTACAAGAATTCACTATCAATCATTTCGAGTATCTATAACTAAAGTCTCTAAATAGGGGGGTTTGTAATTTAAGAACACAAGTAAAATAAATACTATACTACTATACGAGGAGAAATTAAATTTTAAAGACAACTTTGGAATTGTGTTTCCCATAGTTCGTCGACTCGATTACCCTAGACAACATAACTACAATTGAAAATTTGCTTGCAGGACAATAACTTAAGTTCTTCCGGCTATCTTGTGAAGGTGAAGGTCTAATTTCACTATGGCACTTGGTCAGCAACCATGGTGTGCAAACTAACCATTAGCTATTGCCTCATTCAACCTTCCCTTTGTCAAGTTTGGTTGATTATATGAGAACACATCAATCAAATCCTCTCATCTACTCCCCTTTTCCTATTCATGACTACCTTGGTCAGGATTGTGATAGTAGGCAGGGTTTTGTGTTGGCCACCACCAAAAAACAATCATAATGAAGGAAAATAAACAATACATGCAAAATCACAATCATAAAAATCTAATAAATCTAGATCATCTCAAATGAGCTACCATATTTCCCATAATCCCATGTTGTGGGTGCTTAGCTACTCATGGATAAGGTAAAATCAACAATGATGCAAATACAAGACATAGTTAAGAATTTTACCTGAAGCAATGAAGAGTGATACACCACAAGTTGCAAATCACAAGCTTGATAGATTGAGAATGAATACAAAGTGGGATTTACACTCCCCAAAATAGGGTCTTCCAAGAGAAAATGAAATTCTATGCTAATGCCCTAAAGTAATCTAGAGAGAACATTCAAAGGATCTCTCAATATTCAAGTATCAAATCTTTCAAAGCAAGCCCTAACATAAAGTATATATAGTAGTTACAAATTTAACCCTAAAAATTACATAGAAAAGATAATTGGTAGCAGGTACATCTCACAGGTATGACTTATAGGGTGACCTACGAGGCGTAATCGAGGTCTTATATCAGGCTCTTGGCATTTGGGACTTGAATGTTAGGAGCCACTGGTACGAGTCGTTGCTTAAGATGCGACTCATATGCTCTTCTTGGAGTCTAAGCCTTCAGTTTTTGGTCCAAAGACTTGGCTCTTTATTCCTTACTACGAGTTGACCTATATAAGTCATAGTGAGACCTATGACTTGTAGGATGTCCTCGTAGGGATAAGCTCCACCTAAAAGATTTTCTAATTTTTTCTCTCTTTTTCCTGCTACGAGATTACCCTACAACTTGTAGTTGGGGCTACGACTCGTAGGTGAACACGTATGTCTTGTACTTCAGCAAAAATTTACAATTATCTTCCATAATTATGCCAACCTACCTTTTCTACAATAACAACACAAAAACACAATAAAAGGTGGCATTAAGAACTGACAAATATCGTTATTTTAGACATCACATATGTTGTATTTGACAGCACATCAGCGAGTTATTATTAGAGGTTTGTGAATGGGTTCTCTTCTATTACTTTCCCTATGACAAAATTGACTCAAAGAAGGCTAAGTTTGTGTGGACCGATAAATGTGAGAGGAGCTTCCAAACTTTAAAAGATAAGCTTGTGTCTGCTCCCATATAGTCACTACTGGATGGGCTTTAGGGGTTTGTGGTGTATTATGATACTTCTAGAGTTGGTTTGGGTTTTATGCTAATCTAAAATAGTAAGGTGATAGCCTATGCTTCTAGGCAAATCAATGTGCATGAAAAGAACTACCCTACTCATGATCTTGAATTGGCCACCGTAGTATTTGCTTTGAAAATTTGGCGAGATTATTTGTATGGTGTGCATGTTGATGTGTTCACCGATCATAAGAGCCTCCAATATGTCTTCACTCAAATAGATCTCAACTTGAGGCAAAGAAGGTGGCTGGATCTTCTGAATGATTATGATATAAAGGTGCATTATCATCTGGGTAAGGAAAATATGGTGACTGATGCCTTGAGTAAAGTGTCCATGGTAGCCTAGCCCATGTACATGGTGGTGAGAAGGAGATGGCTAGGGAAGTGCATCGGTTAACTAAGTCGGGGGTTAGATTGGAGGAGGTTGGTAGTGGTGATGTTGTTGTTGTGGATGGTTCTACGTCTTCTTTGGTTCATGAGGTGATGGCAAAACTTTATCCCTCCTTGTAAGAGTTGAAGGCCCTGGTAAAAGAGGGGAAGGTGGAGGTTTTCTCCCAAAGGGGAGATGGTGCCCTTAAGTACCAAGGTAGGTTGTGTATACCATTTGTTGATGGCCTGATAGAAGAGATCCTTGATGAGGCCCATAACTCTTCCTATTCGATCCACCCCGGTTCCACCAAAATGTATAGAGACTTGAGAGAGGTGTATTGGTAGGGGAGGCATAAAAAAGGACATTGCCCAATTCATCTTCGGTTATCATAGTTGTCAACAAGTCAAAGCAAAGCATCACAGGCCGGGTGGCCTAACCCAATAAATAGATATTCCTACTTGGAAGTGGGAGGTGATTAATATGGATTTTATGGTTGGGTTTCAAAAGACTAGTGTCACACCCCAAAGTCCCATTAGGGCAGACTGGCACCTGTTGCCGGTAAGGCTCGGGAGAACCAAACAATATCTATGCACTTTCTATACATATTATAAGGGATCTCTATATTTGACATACCTTTAAGAAGATAAACAATGCTAAAAAGCCAAAAGGAAATACATATGACTAGGCCGTTGGGGCCCACGGTGTCTAAAGTATGAGGCATGATCACACTATAATTTACATAGTCAACAAAGACTTTAGATAAGAGAAAGTATCTGACAAGGGTCGGGACAGGCTCCACCTCAAATAACTGTTCAATATAAACATATAAGCTCTTGACATGCAAAGCTCTGAAGCAACTTGGAGCTTGGTAATAGTAGTTGGATATCTTATATTCCTACTGGGGAGATCTACTAGCATCTGTACCTGCAACATGAAATGCAGGTCCCCCGTAAGGGACTTCAGTACGAGATAGTGTACTGAGTATATAAGGCAGGATATATTGTATACAAAGTAACAACTCAAATGAAACCATGCATCAGTGTAAGATTGGAGACCACCTTTGGTTATACTTTGGAATCATGTACTTTAAGTTCTTTATATCACTTTACCTTTACTGTATAATATGTGCACAACATATAACACAAATGATCAACTGATCAGAGGTGAAACTGTATCAGGATCATCCCTGGCTAGGTTCTTCCTTAACCCCTCAGGCTACAACCCGTGATAGGATCGTCCCTGGCTAGGTGATTCTTCCTGCCCTCGGGCTACCACCTATCAATAAACAATATATCAGGTTTATCCCTTGCTAGGTTCTTCCTTAACCCCTTGGGCTACGACCCGTGATAGGACCGTCCCTGGCTAGGTGGTTCTTCCACCCCTCGGGCTACCACCTATCAATAAACAATATACTTTACCTTTCAATTACCTTTCAGATGGCTCTTTTGAAGGTCATAATTTTGGAGCTAGAGAACTATATAGGTAGCATGTGACATGTAGATAATCATACAAGGCAATATGACAATGAAAAGAGTATATTACACAAATGATGAAATGCATATGAAATGGAACAACTCGTGAACTTTATTTCGTAACAAGAACTCATGTAAGGGATCCAAGCATGTACGCAGATTTGAAGGTAACTATGTATGGAATCATTTGAATATGTAAAAGATAGGAGACATGGTTAATAGTTGTGTCGGGGTTGGTGAGTGCCTTTACGTGCTAAGGAACGATCTATGTTTCATGCCAAGTAATACGAAATTAATTAGCCTTACATACCTTGTTGTACGACCCCATTACTACCTCAAGTTAACCTTTCGTTCCTCCAAATACTTATCTACAACATAGTAGGTGATAAAATTAGCATTATCAGCCAATAGATACACCTTGGCAGCCCAATCACATAACAAAACAACACACGAACAGCAAGCGGGAATTTATAAACCTGAGTGTGTTCTTTCAACCTTTCCGCCCTCTAATCATATTTTTATAACCAACATTCGCATGTACACATCATGTAGAGCCTATTTTAATGCCATAACAGTCTAACAATATCCCTCAAAGCACAACATGTAAAAATTCTACACAACCTAATAATGGACAGCATAACGTTACCTTCCTTCGCTATGTTTCGACATTGACAACTCCAAATCTATTCCAACTCTAACCAAACTGTTCTAGCAACATTTACACATACAAAAAGTAGTAAAAGCGTCTTAAAACAGTACAAAAGAAGTCATGAAGATGTGAGGCCATAGCCTTCCATCCAACAGCCCACAAGTTCATACTAAGAACAAAATTGTGATATCATATAGGGACTCACTTTTGTGGACTATAAAAGTGGTTAATCAGCCTTGTTACATTACTGTAAAACCAACATTTAGTAAATTCATAAGTATCTCTTCATAATAAATCCAACCAACAAGAGAAAAACCTCTTAATTAACAAGAAAAGTGTACAAGAATCCTTAGCATACAAGCTGTCCAAAATTTCCACCATATGTGTGATTAACTTGTTTCTTTGGTCTTGATAAACAAACCATACTAGGTGCATAAGTAGATTTATTTAACTTTTAACTCATGGTTTAGATCTTCTTTAACAATCCTTGTATAGTTGTGAGAGCTTGTTTTTCACACCTTGAGAGAGAGCAAGGAACAACCAAGAATGCAGATTTTTTTTTTTGTCTAAGTTAAAATGGTTTAAGAGGGCTGTTTTAACCCCTTTATAAAGGGCCTCTTGGCTGACTTACTCTTGAAATTTTGACCAACATTTACCACATATTAATAAGCTACTTATGCAGCAGCTTGGCCCTTACACTTGGGCCTAAATGGGCCTTCAAGTTGATGGGCTTGGGCTGCCTAGTTTTCCAACTTTCTCTTAGTTAGTTTTGGGCCCAAATAGTTAAGTGGGTTGTGATGTCTTTGGGCCATTTGTAATATCCTTCTTGAGATGAGAATATAGTCCATGTGTGATGCTAAAAAAAGGGCAAAAGTTACACTCTTAACATGGACTTTATTCATAATCGGACTTAGACAAATTCGACGTCGGCCCTCATCTCCGTTTAGCTCGCAAATTTAAGATAAGCAAGTAGGTGACTCACTTGCTAGCTTATTAAGTCCTACAAGCACCTCAATTCTCTCACTTAATTTAAGGTCGTGATCTCCTCAATTCGACACAAAATAAGTATGCACTCGACCCTCTTAAGCGTTACACGCACATATAGCCCATTAACATGAGATTCAACCACTTTTACAAATTAGGCACCAATTTGACCAAACCATATCATGTTTCATTTGCATTATACCAGTATTGTAATATGTGGGGTGTTACATCCTCCCCCCTTTAGGAACATGCGTCCTCGAATGTTAGCACAATTGGATAGCATAACCAAGTTTAAACCTTTACTTAACCAAACATTTGATCATATTAAGTATTCATTCACACGTACCTATTAGTGTCCTAATTCTATGTGTTGAGCTTCCTCTTTAGCTTCAAATAAGTAAGGGTACTTTGATTCATCGCGTCCTCGGCCTCCCATATTATTTCTTCTGCTTGATGGTTTCTCCAAAGTACTTTTACTGAAGCTATTTCTTTATTCCTTAGCTTTTTAACTTGATGATCTAGAATAGCAATAGGTACCTTTTCATAGGTGAGATTTTTTGTAACCTGTACATCCTCGTAGGAGTGATACGAGATGGATCACCTATGCATTTTCGAAGCATTGAG
>JAOTQR010117423.1:0-24576 GCA_025774065.1 Solanum ossicruentum | reverse complement strand
TGTATCACCTACTATGTTATAGATAAATATTTGGAGGAAGAGAAGCTTATCTCGAGGTAATAGCGAGGTCGTACAGCGAGGTATGTAAGGCTACTTGAGTTCATATTATTTGGCATGAAACATAGATCCCTCCTTAACACATAAAGGCACTTACCAACTCCAACACAACTACTAACCGTGTCTACACTCTTTCTCATGTTCATAAGATCCCATATATAGTCACTTTCAATTCTGCATACATACGTGGATACCAAGTTACATGGGATCTTGTTTCTAAATAAAGTTAACGAGTTGTTTCATCTCATACGCATTTCACTATTTGTGTAACAAGCTCTTTTCATTGTCATCTTGGTTTGTATGACTATCAACATATCACATGCTATATCTATAGTCCTCTAGCTCCAATATTGTGACCATCAAAAGAATCGTCTCAAAGGTAACTGAAAGGTTAAGTATATTGTTTATTGATGAGTGGTAACCCGAGGGGTAGAAGAATCACCTAGCCAGGGTCGATCCTATCACGAGGGGTAGCCTAAGGGGCTAAAGGAAAATCCTAGCTAGGGCCGATCCCGATATAGATTTACCACTGATCAGCTGGTCATTTGTATTAATTGCTGTGCACAATTATACAGTAAAGGTAAAGTAATAAAAAGAACATAAAGTACATGATCCCACAGTATAACTAAGGGTGTTCTTTTATCCTACACTAATGCATAGTTTTATTTGAGTTGGTACTTCATATTCAGTGTTTCCTACCTTAGATATTCAGTATGTTATCTCATACTGACGTCCCTTACGGGGGACCTGCATTTCATGCTGTAGGTTCAGGTGTCAGTAGACCTCCCCAGTAGTAGTACAAGATATCCAGTTGCTGTTACCAAGCTCTAGGTTGCTTCGAAGTTTTGTGTGTCTGGAGCTTATATTTTTGTGTTGTATAGTTAGTCGAGGCGGGGCCTGTCCTTACCCTTATCAGATACTTTTCCTTAACTAGAATCTTTATAGACTATGTAAATTAATGTGGGGTCATGTCTTGTACTTTAGACAACGTAGCCCCAACGACCTAGTCATATGCATTTCCTTTTAGCTTGTTATCACTATTTATCTTCTTAAAGGCATGTCAAATATATAAATCCCTTATAATATGTATATAAAGCGTAGGGATACAGGTTGGTTCTCTCAAGCCTTATTGGCAAAGAGTGCCAGTCCGCCCTAATGGGACTTTGGGCGTGACAGAAGTGGTATCAGAGTGGGTCATGCTAGGGAGTCTACAAAGCCATGTCTATGTAGAGTCTTGTTTATCGATGCATTGTGCACCACATTTATAAGCAGGAGGCTACATGGCATTTAGGAGTGGTTACTTTTCTTTTCATTCTTTAGATCGTGCCATAGAGCTAAGTGTAATAGGTGGATTGTGTCTAACCCCTAAATTGTTTTGTACAACAAGTATGCAATAAACTAGGAAGAACAAAGGTAAAGAGAAGGGAGTAGAAGTGGTGGTTGGTATACCCAGTCAGGTGAGACAATGAAATGAGGCTCAAGTTGAGTCTTTGTCACAGACATCTCGAATCCCTCCAGCTCTTGGGAATTAGTGAAATTCCCCCAGAACCACCTATCGATGCTACAATGCAGGATTTGAGAAATGTAGTCCAACTATTGACCCGTATAGTTGATGGCCATGGTCAAAGATAGGAAGGTCCGATTATAGGTGCAGGTGGTGCGAATAGGGCAGTTGGCACAAGGATATGTGATTTCTTTAATTTGGACCCTCCATCCTTCGCTGGGTCATTTCCTAATGAACATCCCCAAGACTTTATTGATCAGATTCAACACACTTTAGATGTTATGCATGTGAGTAGTACAGAAGCTGTCGAGTTAGTGACATATAGGTTAAAGGGTGTGGCTATATTTTGGTATGAAGCTTGGAAGCAATCTAAGGGTATATATGCACCCCAACTACCTGAAAAGAGTTCAAAGAGACATTTCTTGACCATTACTTGCCATTAAAGATTCGAGATGCCCGTGCAGATCAGTTCTTGAATCTCCACGAAGGGTATATGAGCATGAGGGAGTATAGCCTTCAATTTAAATCCCTAGCTAGGTATGCTCCTGATGTAGTTGCTACTATGGCAGATAGAGTTCACTGATATGTCGATAGATTAGATACGTATCTGGCCAAAGATTGTACCGTTGCTTTCTTGAACAAAGACATTGATATAGCAAAAATGCAAGCTTTTGCACAGATTGGAGGATTAGAGGAAAAGGAGAAGGACATAAGAGTTAGAGAGGGTGCAGTCCAAGAAGGCCAGGTCTATAGGGCAGTTTACACTACCCCAAGGTGAGCTTAGGCCTCGGTTTTGTAGTAGACCGTCTAGGCCATCATCCTCCTACTCCGCAGGTAGTGCTCCATCACAACTTCAGGGGTATAGGCGAAATCAGTTTGGTCCAAGAAGTGAATGGCAAGGCACCCAGACAACGAGATAATCGACATGCAGGAAATGATCCCTACGCAGCCTTGTAAACAGTGTGGAAGGAGTCATTCAGGTATATGTCATGTTGGGACATATACTTGTTATTGGTGTGGTGCGCCAGGGCATGTGATGAAAGATTGACCGAGGAGACGTATGGGTGATATAACATAATCTACTAGGTCAGCCGTTGCATCATCATAGTTAGTTCCTCCATTAGGTAGGGGTCAACAAGAACCTATGGGTCATGGTAGAGGTGCTAGAGGGGCAGCTAGTTCTAGCGGAGTCTTGAATCGCACTTATGCTCTGGGGAGTCGGCAAAATTTAAAAGCTTCACCTGATGTGGTCACAGGTATATTGTCTATCTTTTCACATAATGTATATGCATTAATTGACTCTGGTTCTACACTATCATACATTACCCCACTAGTTGCTGGGAAGCTTAAGAGAATACCCAAATTATTGAACAAACCATTTGAAGTATCCACGCTAGCCAGTGAATCTATAATAGCTAGAAGGATTTATTATGACTGTGTAGTAATTATTTGTAATCGTGACACATTGGCTGACCTTATTGAGCTAGAAATGGTGGAATTCGATGTTATGATGGGCATGGAATTGGTTAGCTTCTTGCTATGCCACCGTGGATTGCCAAACTAAGAAAGTGTACATCCACTTTCCCAATGAGGCAGTTCTTGAATGGGAAGGCAATACTGGGGCGCCAAGGAGTAAATTTATCTCTTATTTTGAGGCCATAAAGATGATATCTAAGGGGTATATATGTCATTTAGTCGGAGTGAGGGATACGGAGAATCATCACCAACTTTTCAATTAGTTCTAATAGTGAATGAATTGGTTGATGTGTTCCCTAAAGAACTTCCAGGCTTACCTCCAAAACGAGAAATAGATTTTGGTATTGACTTACTTCCAGGCACTCAACCTATTTCCATCCCTCTATATAGAATGAGCCCGGCAGAATTGCGTGAATTAAAAGAGCAGTTAAAAGACTTATTGGAGAAGGGTTTTATAAGAGCTAGTGTGTCCCCTTGTGGTACACCAGTATTATTTGTACTCAAAAAGGATGGAACCTTAAGAATGTGTATCGACTATCGACAATTGAATAAGGTGAAAACTAAGAATAAATACCCACTCCCCAGGATTGACAATTTTTTTGATCAGTTACCGGGTGCCAAATGCTTTTCAAAATTTGATTTGAGATCAGGTTATCACCAAGTGAGGGTGAAGGAGAAAGATATACCTAAGACTGCTTTCAGAACACGCTATTGTCACTTTGAATTTCTTATTATGTCATTTGGGCTAACAAATGCACCAACAGTTTTTATGGATCTAATGAACAGGGTATTTAAGCCATTCTAGGATGTGTTCGTGATAGTATTTGTCTATGACATTTTAGTATATTCAAATCAGAAGAGGTCCACGCAAATCACTTATGACAAGTGTTACAGGTTCTTCGTGATCGACAATTATATGCTGAATTTTCTAAATATGAATTTTTGCTAAAATCAGTGGTATTCTTAGGTCATATTGTGTCTGATGAGAGAATAAGGGTTGATTCACAAAAGATAGAGGTTGTGAATGATTAGCCAAGGCCTACGACAACTACGGAAGTTCGGAGCTTTCTAGGGTTGGCAGGTTATTACAGAAGGTTTGTTGAAAGTTTTTCTTCTATTTTTGCTCCTCTAACAAAGCTGACACATAAAGCAACCAAGTTCCAATGGAATGATCCATGTGAACGGAGATTCCAGGAGTTGAAAAATATGCTAACTTCTGCACCTGTGCCAGTACTCCTAGAAGGCACCAAGGGGTATGCAGTGCATTGTAATACTTTAGTAGTTGGCTTAGGGTGTGTACTGATACAAAATGGTAAGGTAATTGCTTATGCATCTAGTCAGCTGTGACCACATGAGAAAAACTATCCAATATATGATCTTGAGCTAGCAGTAGCTGTTTTGCTCCGAAAATATGGTGCCACTATTTGTATGGGGTTCCCGTTGATATATATATTGATCATAAGAGCCTGTAATACATCTTAAAGCAGAAAGACCTAAACTTCAGACTGCAGAGGTGGCTAGAGCTAATGAAGGATTATGACGTTGATATACTTTACCACCTGGGGAAGGCAAATGTGGTAGCCAATGCTCTGAGCCTTAAGGCAATCATGAATACTGGAGATCAAGCCGTGGTAATTCAAGGAGTGGCTAGGATCATCTTTAACTAGCCAATTTGGGAGTTCGCCTTCTTGAAATTCCAAAGGAAAGGGTTATTGTACATAATGCAGTAGCATCTTCATTAGTAAAGCAGGTGAAAGAAAAATAGTTCGAGGATCCTGTTCTACGATAGCTTAAGGAAAAAGTGAGTCAGGGCAAGATAAAGGGCTTTGACCTTACACAAAATGGAGTAATTTACTGCAAAAATAGATTATGTGTGCCTGATATTAATTTATTAAGAAAGAGGATAATGGAAGAAGTCCACCATTCCCGATATTCCATCTATCCAGGATCAACTAAGATGTACCATAACCTGAAGGGAATGTTTTGGTGGGGAGGCATGAAAAAAGACCTTGAAGAATTTGTGACTAAATGTTCAAATTGCCAACAAGTGAAAGTAGAACACCAAAGCCAGGACGTTATATGCAGTGTATAGAACTTCAAGCATGGAAGAGGGATATGATCAATATGGATTTTGTTGCCAGGTTGCCTCACTCATTTCAGAAGTTTGACTCCATATGGGTTACACTTTTTGCCAATCATGAGTGATTATACAGTTGAAGAGTATGCCAAGCTATACCTCAAAGGCATAGTCAGGCTACATGGAGTCCCAATCTCCATTATATCCGACCGAGGAGCTCAATTCACTGCAATGTTTTGGAAGTCCTTCCAAAGGAATTTAGGGACACAAGTGAATTTGAGTACAACTTTCCACCCTCAAATAGACGGTCAAGCAGAACGCACAATTCAGACACTTGAAGATATTTTATGAGCTTGTGCATTGTACTTTAAAGGTAGTTGGGTGGACCATTTGCCACTTACTTAATTTGCCTATAATAATAGGTACCACACAAGTATCAAGATGACACCTTACAAAGCTTTGAATGGGAGGAAATATAGGTCACTAATTGGATAGTTTGAAGTGGGCGAAACTACCTTGCTTGGGCCAGATCTAGTACAATAAGCCATGGAAATAGTTAAGAAAATATAGCAGCAACTAGAAACAGCCCAAAGTCCTCACAAACCATATGCGGATGTTAGAATGAGAGGACTGGAATTCTCAGTAGGGGATTGGGTATTTTTAAAGGTGTCTCCAATGAAAGGTGTTATGAGATTTGGTAAGAAAAGAAAACTGAGCCAATATTACATAGGACCGTATAAAATTATTTAGAGGTTCGGGCAGGTTGCATATGAACTAGAGCTAGCCCAGGAGCTTTCAATGGTTCATCTAGTTTTTCATGTCTCAATGCTTCAAAAATGCGTAAGTGACCCATCCCGTATCACTCCTATTGAGGATGTGCAGGTTACCGAATATCTCACCTATGAAGAGGTAACTATTGCTATTCTAGATCGTCAAGTTAAGAAGCTGAGAAATAAAGAAATAGCTTCAGTGAAGGTACTTTGGAGGAATCAGCAAGCGAAATAAATAACATGGGAGGCCGAGGACGCGATGAAATTGAAATACTCTTACTTATTTAAAGCTAAAGAGGAAGTCCAACATACAGAATTGGGACACTAATAGGTACATGTGATTGAATAGTTAGTGTGTTGTCAAAAGTTTGTGTAAGCAAAGATTTAAACTTGGTTTAGCTATCCAATTATGCTAACATTCGAGGATGAATGTTCGTAGGGGGGGGGAGGATGTAACACCCCACATCTTATAATACTAGTACAATGCAAATGAAATATGATATGGTTTGGTCAAATTAGCGCCTATTTTTAAAAGTGCTTGAATCTCAAATTAAAGGGCAATATGTATGTCTAAAGCTGAAGAGGGTTGAGTGTAAATAAGTTTTATGTCAAATTCAGGAGATCATGACCCTAAACAAAGTGAGAGAATTGAGGTGCTTGTAGGACTTAGGAAGCTAGCAAGTTGGTCACCTACTTGCTTATCTTAAATTGCTAGCTAAACGGAGACGAGGATCGATGTTGAATTTGTCCAAGTCCGATTATGAATAAAGTCCGTGTTAAGGGTGTAACTTTTTCCCAAGTTTTACCATCATAAATGGACTATATTTTCAACCCAAGAAGGATATTAAAAGAGTCCAAAGACATCACAATTTCTTTAATAATTTAGGCCTAAACTAACTAAGAGAAAGGGGAATAATGGGCAGCCAATGCCCATTATTTTGCAACCCAATAAAGCCCAAGTGAAAAGGGCAAAATGGTACCTTACAAACTTGATAAAAAAAGGCTTAAAAGGTAAAAGAAAGTTAGCCAAAGTAATCCTTTAAAAGGGGTTACAAGCAGCAAATTTAATTCAATCTTAGACTTGGAAAATTTCAACATTCATAAAGCTTCTTTGTTCTGCTTTCTTGACTTTGTAAAGCAGCTAAAAGAAGCTTTTATGGTTCTTAAGGAGGCCCTCAACCTAGAAGGTAAAGGTAAGTGATTATAGTTGTGTGTTTAGTAAGGTTTCTTTATGAAAAACAAGAAACTGTGTTGGTTAGGTATATGCTAAAAAATTTGGACAGCATGTGTACTAAAGATTGTTGTGAACTTTTCTTGTTATTCAAGAGGATTTTCTCTTCTTGATTGTGTCATATCCCAAAGTCTCGTTAGGGCGGACTAGCACCCACTGTCGATAAGGCTCGGGAGAACCAACCTATATATATGCACTTTTTTTACATATTATAAGAGATTTCTACCTTTGACATGCCTTTATGCAGATAAACAGCGATAACAAGCCAAAAAGAAATGCATATGACTAGGCCATTGGGGCCACGGTGTTTACAGTAAGAGACATGACCACACTTTAATTTACATAGTCTACAAAGCCTCTAGATAAGAGAAAGTATCTTACAAGGGTCGAGAAAGGCCCCGCCTCAACTAACTCTACAATATAAACATATAATCTCTAGACACACACAAAGCCTTGGAGCAACCTGGAGCTTGGTATCAGCAGCTGGACATCCTGTACTCCTACTAGGGGATCTATTAGCACCTATACTGCAACATGAAATGCAGGTTCCCCCATAAGGGATGTCAGTACGATATAATGTACTGAATATGTAAGGAAAGATATACTGTATGTGAACTAAAAACTTAAACGAGATCATGCACTAGTGCAAGATTAGAGACCACCTTTGGTTATACTTTGGATCCTATACTTTATGTTTATACTACTTTATCTTTACTGTATAATCTGTGCATAGCTGTAATACAAATGACCAAATGATCAGTGGTAAAACTGTATCGGGATCGTCCCTGGGTAGGTTCTTCATTAACCCCTTGGGCTACCACCCGTGATAGGATCGTACCTGGCTAGGTGATTCTTCTACCCCTCGGGCTACCACCCACCAATAAACAATATATCAAGATCATCCTTAGCTAGGTTCTTCCTTAACCCCTTGGGTTATCACCCGTGATAGGATCGTTCCTAGCTAGGTGATTCTTCCACCCCTTGGGCTACTACCCATCAATAAACAATATACTTTATCTTTCAATTACCTTTGAGATGATTCTTTTGGTGGTCATATTATTGGAGCTGTAGGACTGTAGATGTAGCATGTGACATGGAAATAATCATACAAGACAATATGACAATGAAAAAAGTACGTTACACAATTAATGGAAAGCATATGAAATGAGACAACTTGTGAACTTTATTTAGCAACAAGGACCCATGTGGCTTGGTATCTACATATGTATGAATATTTGAAGATGACTATATATGGGAGCATATGAACATGTGCAAGAGTGTGGACATAGTTAATAATTGTTTCGGAGTTGGTAGATGCCTTTATGTGCCAAGGAAGGATCTATGTTTCATGCTAAATAATACGAAATCAAGTAGCCTTACATATCTCGCTGTATGACCTTGCTATTACCTCAAGATAACCTTCCCTTCCTCAAAATATTTATCTACAATATAGTAGGTGATAAAACTGGCATTAGGTAGCAATAAGTACATCTTCGAAGCCGAATCACATAACAAAACAATACACGGACAGCGAGCGGGTATCTATAAACTCGAGCATATTCTTTCAACCTTTATGCCCCTAATCATATTTTCTAACACACATTCACATGTACACATCATGTACATCTTGGTTTATGCCACAATAATCTTACAACACCATAAAGCACAACACATAACAATTCTATACAACCTATAAATGGACAGCATAACGTTACATCCCTTCGCTACATTTCCACGTTGACAACTCCAAACCTTTTCCAACTCTAACCAAACTATTCTAGCAACATTTACATAAACAAATGGTACTAAAATAGTCTTAGAAAAGCACCCAGGAAGTCATGAAGTATGTGGGACAATAACATTTTATCCAACAGCCCACAAGTTCCAATCAACGTTACACTTAAGATAACACAATAAAACGCGTTTGTTAAATGAAACCAAAATTAGGGCAGCAACCATAGTGTAATATTTACACCTCAAACCATATTAATAACATCAATTTATCTTCATAATATAGCCCACAAACCATAGAGAAGTCATTAAAACAAAAGGTAAGTGTGCAGCAACTTTCAATACATGCTGTCCCAAATTTCTAGCATAAACATACTAAAATATACTTGTTGTTTTTCATAAGAAAATCATACTAAACACATGTATAAACTTACTTAGCACTACCTTCAAGGTTTAAGGCTTGTCCAAGAACCCTAGAAGTCCCCTTGTAGCTGCTTGCTAGGTCAAGAAAGAAAAACACCAAAGTTTTGAGAAAGCTGACTTTTTTTCCAAGTCTAAGAGTGAATAAATGTTGCTGCTTATAACCCCTTTTTATAGGACTAATTTGGCTGCCTTGCTTTTGACATTTTGACTACTTAATACCATACATTATCAAGCTGGTTATGCCGAAGCTTGGCCATTACACTTGGGCCTAAATGGGTCTCCAAGTTAATGGGCTTGGGCTGCCTATTTTCTAACTTTCTCTTAGTTAGTTTTGGGACCTAATGGTCAAGTGGGTTGTGCTATCTTTGGGCACTTTTTAATATCCTTCTTGGGCTGAAAATATAGTTTAAGGGTGATGCAAAAACATGGGTGAAATTTACACCCTTAACACAGACTTTATTTATAATCGGATTTGGACTAATTCGACTTCGAGCCTTGTCTCCGTTTAGCTAGCAAATTTAAGTCAAGTAAGTATGTGACTCACCTGCTAGCTTATTAAGTCCTACTACCACCTCAATTCTCTCACTTCATTTAAGGCCGTAATCTCCTCAATTTGACGCAAAACATGTATACACTCGACTCTCTTAAGCGTTAGACACATATATGTCCCTATAACATGAAATCAAGCACTTTAAAAATAGGCGCTAATTTGACCAAAGCATATCATGTTTCATTTGCATTGTACTAGTACTGTAAGGTGTGGGGTATTACAGGTTGGCTGAATGATAAATTAAAACTTATGTTCTTAACAAGGTATAGTTTTTTAGTGATGTAACTAAGCTGTTGCACCACTTTTACAGTCCGTGGAAGTGAGTTCTTATAGGATATCGCAATTGTACACTTTAGTATGAACTTGTGGGCTGATGGATGGAAGGCTATTACCTCACGTCCTTCATGACTACTTTAGTACTGTTCTAAGACTATTTTAAGGCTGTTTATATGTATAGATGGGTTGAGAATAGTTTGGGTAAAGTTAAAATAGGTTCGGGATTGTCGAGGCCAAAATGTGGCGTAGGGACATAACGTTATGCCGCCTATTTATATGTTATGTAGAATTGTAATGTGTTGTGCTTTGTGGGCTGTTGTAAGACTATTATGGCACTAAAAGAAGCTATACATGATATGTATATGAGAATGTGTGCTAGAAAATATTATTAGTGGTGGAAAGGTTAAAAGAATACGCTCGTGTTTATAATTATATGCTTGCTGCCAGTATGTTATTTTTTTATGAGATTGGGCTGCCAAGATATATCTATTGGCTGCTAATGCTAGCTGTATCACCTACTATATTGTAGATAAATATTTGGAGGAAGGGAAGCTTATCTCGAGGTAATAGTGAGGTCATACAATGAGGTATGTAAGGCTACTTGAGTTCATATTATTTGGCATAAAATAAAGATCTCTCCTTGGCACATAAAGGTACCTACCAACTCTGACAAAACTATTAACCATGTCTCCACTCTTTCACATGTTCATATGCTCCCATACATAGTCACCTTCATATCTGCAAACATATGTGGATACCAAGTTACATGGGTTGTTTGATGAATAAAGTTCACGAGTTGTTTCATCTCATACTCATTTCACTATTTGTGTAACGTACTCTTTTCATTGTCATCTTGTCTTGTATGATTATCTACATGTAAGCATGCTACATCTATAGTCCTACAGCTCTAATATTGTGATCACCAAAAGAATCATCTCAAAGGTAATTGAAAGGTAAAGTATATTGTTTATCGATGGGTGGTAACCCGAGGGGTGGAAGAATCACCTAGCCAGGGTCGATCCTGTCATAGGGGATAGCCCAAGGGGTTAAAGGAAAAGCCTAGCCAGGGGCGATCCTGATATAGATTTACCAATGATCAGCTGGTTATATGTATTACTTGATGTGCGCAAATTATACAGTAAAGGTAAAATAATATAAAGAACAAAAAGTACATGATCCCACAGTATAACTAAGGGTGGTCTTTTATCCTACACCAATGCATAGTTTTATTTGAGTTGTTACTTCATATATAGTATTTCCTTCTTTATATATTCAGTACATTATCCCGTACTGATGTCCCTTATGGGGGACCTGCATTTCATGCTGCAGGTACAGGTGCTAGTAGATTTCCCTAGTAGGAGTGTAGGATTTCTAGCTGCTGTTACCAAGCTCCAGCTTGCTTCGGAGCTTTGCGTGTCTAGAACTTATATTTTTGTATTATACAGTTAGTCGAGGCGGGGCCTGTCCTGACCCTTATCAGATACTTTTCTTTATCTTGAGGATTTGTAGACTATGTAAATTAAAGTGTGGTCATGTCTCATACTTTAAACACCGTGGCCCCAATAACCTAACCATATGTATCTCCTTTTGACTTTTTATCACTGTTTACTTTCTTAAGGCATGTTGAACGTATGAATCCCTTATAATATGTATAGAAAGCGCATATATACCGGTTGGTTCTCCCAGGCCTTATCAACAATGGGTGCCAATTCGCCCTAACGGGACTTTGGGCATGACAGAAGTGGTATCAGAGCGGGTCTTCCTAGGGAATCTACAAAGCCGTGTCTATATAGAATCTTGTTTATCGATGTGTTGTGCACCACATTTATATACAGGAGGCTTCATGGCATTTATGAGTTGTTACTTTCTTTTCATACTTTAGATCATGCCATAGAGCCTAGTGTAATAGTGCATTATGTCTAACTTCTAAATTGTTTTGTATAGCATGTATGCCAAAAACCATGCAAAACAAAGGTAAAGGGAAGGCAATAGAAGTGGTGGTTGGTATACCCAGTCAGGTGAGACAATGACATGAGGCTTAAGATGAGTCTCTATCACAGAAATCTCCAACCCCTCCAACTCCTCATGAATGCGAAAGTAGTGAAATTCCCCCAGAACCACTTATCGATGCTACCATGCAGGATTTGAGAGATGTAGTCCAACTATTGACCCGTATAGTTGCTGGCCAAGGCCAAATACAGGAAGGTCTGGTCATAGGTGCAGGTGGTGTGAATAGGGCAGCTGGCACAAGGATATGTGATTTCCTTAAATTGGATCCATCCTTCACTGGATTATATCCTAATGAAGATCCCCAAGACTTTATTGATCAGATTCAACACACGTTAGATATTATGCTTTTGAGTGGTACAGAAGCTATCGAGTTAGCTACATATAGGTTGAAAGGTGTTGTTATATTGTGGCATGAAGCTTGGAAGCAATCTAAGTATATAGATGCACCCCCAACTGCCTGGAAGGAGTTCAAAGAGTCATTCTTGACCATTACTTTCCATTAGAGATCCAAGAGGCCCGTGCAAATCAGTCCTTGAATCTCCATCAAGGGAATATGAGTGTGAGGGAGTATAGCCATCAATTCAATTCCCTGGCTAGGTATGCTCCTAATGTAATTGCTACAATGGTAGATATAGTCCATCGATATGTGGATAGATTGAATACTCATCTGGTTAGAGACTGTACCATTGTTTCCTTGAACAAAGACATGGATATAGTGAGAACGCAAGCTTTTGCACAGAAATTAGAGGATCAGAGGCAAAGGAGAAGGACACAAGAGTTAGAAAGGGTGCAGTCCAATAGGGCCAGGTTTACAGGGTAGTTTACACCACCCAAAGTGATCTTAGGCCTTGGTTTTCTAATAGACCACCTAGGCCATCATCTTCCTACTCTACAACCAGTGCTCCACCACAAATTTAAGGGTCTAGAAGGATTTAGTTTGGTCAACGAGGTAAGGGACAAGGTGCCGGACATCAGGATGTTCGGCAGGCTAGCAAATCACTCCTAGGCAACCTTGTAAATAGTGTGGAAGAAGTCATTCAGGTATATGTCATGTTGGGACAGACTCTTGTTATTGGTGTGTGCGCCAGGGCATATGATAAAATATTGCCCGATGAGGTGTATGGGTGATATAGCAAAATCTACTGGGTTAGCTATTGCATCATCATCATCAGTTCCTCCATTAAGTAGGGGTCAACGAGCACCTATGGGTCATGGTAAAGGTGTTAGAGGGGTAGCTAGCTCTAATGGAGTCCAGAATCACACTTATGCTCTAGGGAGTCGACAAAATTTGGAAGCTTCACCTGATGCGGTCACAGGTATATTGTCCATCTTTTCACATAATGTATATGCATTAATTGACCCTGGTTCTACACTATCATACATTATCCCACTAGTTGTTGGGAAGCTTAAGAGAACACCTAAATTATTGAACAAACCATTTGAAGTGTCTACATCAACTGGTGAATCTATTATGGCTAGAAGAGTTTATTATGACTGTATAGTAACTATTTGTGATCGTGACTCATTGGCTAACATTATTGAGCTAGAAATGGTGGAATTTGATGTTATAATGGGTATAGATTGGTTAACGTCTTGCTATTCCATGGTGGACTGCTGAACTAAGAGAGTGTACTTCTACTTTCCATATGAGGCAGTTCTAGAATGGGAAGGCAATGTTGGGGCGCCAAAGAGTAAGTTTGTCTCTTATTTTAAGGCAATAAAGATGATATCTATGGGGTATATATGTCATTTAGTTAGAGTGAGGGATACGGAGGCAGAATCACCAACTCTTCAATCAGTTCCAGTAGTGAATGAATTTGTTAATGTTCCTTGAATAATTTACAAGCGTACCTCCAGACCAAGAAATAGATTTTGGTATTGACTTACTTCAAGGAACTCAACCTATATCCATCCCTCCATATAGAATGGCCCTGGCAGAATTGCGTGAATTAAAAAAGTAGTTAAAAGACTTATTGGAGAAGGGTTTTATAAGACCTAGTGTGTCCTTTAGGTTGCACCAGTGTTATTTATACGTAAAAAGGATGGAACCTTGAGCATGTATATCTACTATCGAAAATTGAATAGGGTGACAATTAAGAATAAATACCCTCTCCCCAGGATTGATGATTTATTTGATCAGTTACAAGGTGCCAAATGTTTTTCAAAAATTGATTTGAGATCAAGTTATCACCAAGTGAGGGTGAAGGAGAAAGATATACCCAAGAATGCTTTCAGAACACGCTATGGTCACTTTGATTTTCTTGTTATGTCATTTAGGCTAAGGAATGCACCAGCAGTTTTTATGGATCTGATGAACAGGGTATTTAAGCCATTCTTTGATGTGTTCGTAATAGTATTTATAGATGATATTTTGGTATATTCAAGAACAGAAGAGGACATACAAATCACTTACGACAAGTGTTGTAGGTTCTTCGTGATCGGCAGATGTATGCCAAATTTTCTAAATGAGAATTTTGTCTAAAATCAGTGGCATTCTTGGGTCATATTGTGCCTGATAAGGGAATAAGGGTTGATTCATAAAAGATAGAGGGTGTGAATTATTGGCCAAGGCCTACTACACCCACAGAAGTTCGGAGCCTTCTAGGGTTGGAAGGTTATTATAGAAGGTTCGTTGAAGGTTTTTCTTCTGTTTTGTACCTCTAACAAAGTTGACACATAAAGCAACCAAGTTCTAAAGGAATGATGCATGTGAAAGGAGCTTCCAGGAGCTGAAAAATAAGCTAACTTTTACACTTGTAGTGGTACTCCCAGAAGGCACCAAGGGGTATGCCGTGTATTGTGATGCATCAGGAGTTGGCTTAGGGTCTGTGCTGACACAGAATGGTAGGATAATTGCTTATGCATCTAGACAACTACAACCACTTGAGAAAAACTACCCAACTCATGATCTTGAGCTAGCAGCGTTTGTATTTTCTCTGAAAATATGGAACCACTATTTATATGGAGTTCACATTGACATATATACTGATCATAAGAGCTTGCAATACATCTTAAAGCCAAAAGACCTAAACTTAAGAGAACGGAGGTGGCTAGAGCTAATGAAGGATTATGATGTTGATATACTTTACCACCCGGGGAAGGTAAATATGGTAACCGATACTCTGAGTCATAAGGCAATCATGAATACAGGTGATCAAGCCCTGGTAAGCCAAGGAGTGTCTAAGGATCTACGTCAACCAGCCAATTTTGGAGCTTGCCTTCTTGAAACTCCAAAGGAAGGGGATATTATACATAATGCAGCAGCATCTTCATTGGTAATGGAGGTGAAAGAAAAATAGTTTAAGGATCCTATTCTATGACCGCTTAAGGAAAAAGTGAGTCAGGGTACGATAAAGGGCTTTGGCTTTATACAAAATAGAGTACTTTACTGTCAAAATATATTATATGTGCCTGATATAAATGGATTAAGAAAGAGGATAATAGAAGAAGCCCATCATTCCCGATATTCCATCCATCCAGGATCAACTATGATGTACCATGACCTAAAGGGAATGTTTTGGTGGGGAGGCATGAAAAAGGACCTTGAAGAATTTGTTGCTCAATGTCCAAATTGCTAACAAGTGAATGTAGAACACTAAAATCCAGGAGATTGTATGCAGTGTATAGAACTTCCAACATGGAAGTGGGATATGATCAATATAGATTTTGTTACCGGGTTTCCTCGCTCATTTCAGAAGTTTGAGTGCATATGGGTAATAGTTGACAGACTCACAATGTCAGCATACTTCTTGCCAATCAGGAGTGATTATATAGCTAAAGAGTATGCCAAGCTATACCTCAAAGAGATAGTCAGGCTACATTGAGTCCCAATCTCCATTATCTCTGATCGGGGGGATCAATTCACTACAAAGTTTTGGAAGTCCTTCCAAAGGAGTTTGGGGACACAAGTGAATTTGAGTATAACTTTCCACCCTTAAACAGACGATCAAGTAGAACGCACCATTCAAACACTTGAAGATATGATGCGAGCTTGTGCATTGGACTTTAAAGGTAGTTGGGTGTACCATTTGCCACTTATTGAATTTGCCAATAATAATATCTACCACGCAAGTATCAAGATCGCACCTTACGAAGATTTGTATGGGAGGAAATGTAGGTCGCTAGTTGGATGGTTTGAAGTGGGTAAAACCACCTTATTTGGGCCAGATCTAGTATAACAAGCCATGGAAAAAGTTAAGGTAATACAGCAGCGGCTAGAAATAGCCTAAAGTCATCACAAATCATATGCGGATGCTAGAAGGAGAGGACTAGAATTCTCAGTAGAGGATTGGGTATTTCTAAAGGTGTCTCCAATGAAAGGGATTATGAGATTTGGTAAGAAAGGAAAATTGAGTCTACATTACATAGGGCCATATAAAATTATTAAGAGGTTCGGGCAGGTTGTATATGAATTAGAGCTACCCCAAGTGCTTTCAATGGTTCATCCAGTTTTTCATGTCTCAATGCTTCGAAAATGCATAGGTGACCCATCCCATGTCACTCCTATTGAAGACATGCAGGTTACAGAAGATCTCACATATGAATAGGTACCCATTGTTATTCTAGATCGTCAAGTTAAGAAGCTAAGGAATAAAGAAATAGCTTCAGAGAAGGTACTTTGGAGGAACCAGCAAGCAGAAGAAATAACATGGGAGGCTGAGGATGCGATGAAATTAAAATACCCTTACTTATTTGAAGATAAAGAGGATGTCCGGCATGCAGAATTGGGACACTAATAGGTACGTGTGATTGAATAGTTAGTGTGTTGTCAAAATTTTGTGTAAATAAAGATTTAAACTTTGTTAAGCTATCCAATTGTGCTAACATTCGAGGACTAATGTTCCTAAAGGGGGGAGGATGTAATACTCCATATCTTACATTACTAGTACTATGCAAATGAAACATAATATGGTTTGGTCAAATTAGTGCCCATTTTTAAAAGTGCTTGAATCTCAAATTAATGGGCGATATGTATGTCTAATGCTGAAGAGAGTCGAGTGTAAATAAGTTTTATGTCAAATTCAGGAGATCACGACCCTAAACAAAGTGAGAGAATTGAGGTGCTTGTAGGACTTAGGAAGCTAGCAGGTGAGTCACCTACTTGCTTAGCTTAAATTGCTAGCTAAATAGAGACGAGGATTGACGTCGAATTTGTCCAAGTCTGATTATGAATTAAGTCCGTGTTAAGGGTGTAACTTAAGCCCGTGTTTTACTATTGTAAATGGACAATACGTACAGGCCAAGATGAATAATAAAAGGTCCCAAGTACATCATATCCCACTTAACTAATTGGGCCCAAGCTAAGTGAAGAGGAATTAAGAAAATAGGCAGCCATGGCCCATCAACTTTGAGACCCATTTAGGCCCAAGTGTGAGAGACAAGCTGCTGCGTCACTAGCTTCTTAATATGTAATAATGTGTGGTCAAAAGTTCAAGAGACATTTGGACAAAGAGGCCCTTGAAAAGGGCTCAAAAACAGCCCCTCAAGTCATTTCACTTGAAACAATTTTTCAGCTTTCCTAAAGAGTCTTGTTTCTCTTTACTTCACTTCACAAGGTAGCCAATACAACCCTCTAGGGTTCTTGAAGGAAACCTGAATCTCAAAGGCTAAGGTAAGTGGAAATATCCATGTATTTGTTATACTTACCCCATGATAAACAAGAAATATATGCCAGTTATGCTTGCTGAAATTTTTGGACAGCATGTGTTCCAAAAGTTATTGTACATTTTTCTTGTTTCTTTGGAAGCTATTTTCTTTTTGGTTGGATTGGTTATGAAGGGATGCTACTGTTTCTGATGAGCATTTATTCTATAATGATGTATAAAGGCTGCTGCACCATTATTACATTCCGCGAAAGTGAGTTCTTGTGTGATATTAGAATTGTGCTCGTATTAGGAACTTATGGGCTGATTGATTGAGGACTATGGTGTCACATCCTATACCTATTTTGAGGACTATATTTGAACTATTTTAGGATGGGTTTTATGTGTATATATGGTGGGGACTATTTGGTTAAAGTTGGAACAGGTTTGGAATTGTCGATATCAAAATGTAGCAAAGGGATGTAACGTTATGCCGCCCATTTGTATGTTGTAAATAATTGTTATGTGTTGTGCCTTGTGGGCTGTTGTAGGAATGTTATGGCACTAACATAGGCTGCAAATGATATGTACATTAGAATGTGTATTAGACAATATGATTAGGGTTTATAATTATCCACTTGCTGCCCGTATGTTGTTTTCTTATGAGATTGGGTTGCCAAGATGCATCTATTGGCTACTAATGCTAGTTTTATCAGTTACTATGTTATACATAAATATTTAGAGGAAGGAAAGGTTATCTCGAGGTAATAGCGAGGTCGTACAACGAGGTATGTAAGGCTACTTGAGTTCATATTATTTGGCATGAAACATAGATCCCTCCTTGGCACTTAAAGGAGCTTACCAACTCCAACACAACTATTAATTGTGTCTCCACACTTTCACATGTTCATATGCCCTCATACATAGTCACCATCAAATCTGCATACATACATGGATACCAAGTTACCCGGGTTCTTGTTGCTAAATAAAGTTCACGAGTTATTTCATCTCATACGTATTTCATTATTTGTGTAACATACTCTTTTCATTGTCATCTTTTATTGTATGATTATCTACATGTCACATGCTACATCTATAGTCCTACTGCTCCAATATTGTGACCACCAAAAGAATCATCTCAAAGGCAATTAAACGATAAAGTATATTGTTTATTGATGGGTGGTAACAAGAGGGGTGGAAGAATCACCTAGCCATGGTCGATTCTATCACGGAGGGTAGCCAAAGGGGTTAAAGGAAAAGCCTAGATAGAGTCGATCCCCATATAGATTTACCATTGATCAGCTGGTCCCCATATAGATTTACCATTGATCAGCTGGTCATTTGTATTACTTGTTGTGCACAGATTATACAGTAAAGATAAAGTAATTAAAAGAACATAAAGTACATGATCCGACAGTATAAATAAGGGTGGTGTCTTATCCTATACCAGTGCATAGTTTCATTTGAGTTGTTACTTCATATACTATATTTCCGGCCTTCTATATTCAGTACATTATCCCGTATTAACATCCCTTACGAGGGACCTACATTTCATGCTGCAGGTATAGTTGCTAGTAGATTTCCCCAGTAGGAGTACAGGATTTCCAACTACTGTTACCAAGATCCAGGTTGCTTTGGAGCTTTGCGTGTCAACAACTTATATTTTTGTGTTGTACAGTTAGTTGAGGCGGAGCCTTCCCCGACCCTTATCAGATATTTTCTTTATCTAGAGGCTTTGTAGACTATGTAAATTAAAGTGTGGTTATGTCTCGTACTTAAAACACTGTGGCCCTATCGGCCTAGCCATATACATCTCCTTTTGGCTTGTTTTGACTGTTTACTTTCTTAGAGGCATATTGGATGTAGGAATCCCTTATAATAGGTATAGAAAATGCATAGATATAGGTTGGTTCTCCGGGGCCTTATCAACAATGGGTGCCAGTCCGCCCTAACGGGACTTTGGGCGTGACAACAACCTCACTAAATTTCCTCAACACCCTATGAAAACTCACAAACCATAAATTCAATTCCCTCTTTACTAGGGCAAAACATATCTTTTATGAGGGAAACCTTCAATTAGCCCCCCTTCCAATCATAAACTTTGAATTCAAGCTCTCTTCACCTCACTTCGACATAATATTTTTGATGACTTTGGGACTGTTTCCAACTATTCCCTAATCAGCCTTACCTTCTCCATAGCATCCCTAACTAGATTCGAACCCAACAAGGCTATATCTCCCACTTCAAACCACCTGATCGATGATCTACAATGCCTACCATAGAAAGCCTCACAAAGAGCCTTACCGATGCTAGAATGATAGCTATTGTTATGGGCAAACTCAATCAATAGAAGATGATCATCCCTACTACCTATGAACTCCAAAATACAAGCCCTAAGCATATCCTCAAGTGTTCTCACCAACACATGGATGTACAAATTAGCATACTCTTCGACACCATACGTAGTCTTAACCGGTAGAAAATGAGCTGATTGCTTCATCCTGTCAACCACAATCCAAATGTAATCAAAACCTTTCTAGTCTTGGGCAATCCAACCACAAAAATCCATATTAAGCACCTCCCACATCCAAGAAGGAATCGCTATGTCTTGGGTTAGGCCACCAGGCCTTTTTTGTTCGACTCTAACTTGTTAACAACTATGACAACCGAAAACAAATTTGGCAATGCCCTTCTTCATGCCTCCCTACCAATACACGTCCTCAATCCTCTATACATTTGGTAGAACTGGGGTTAATAGAACACAAAGAATTATGGGCTTCATCAAGGATCTTTTCCACCAAGCCGTCAACACAAGGTACACACAACCTACCTTGGTACCTAAGGGAACCATCTCCCCCTTGGGAGAAAACCTCCACCTTGACCTCTTTCATCAAGGCCTTCAATTCTAACAAGGAGGGATCAAGATCTTGCTTTGCTCTTACCTCATCAACCAGTGAAGATTTAGCACCATCAACAACAATAGCACCACCATTGTCAACCTCTTTCAATCTAACCCCCTACCTAGCCAACTGATGCACCTCCCTAGCCACCTCCCTAACAACCTCTTCATCACCACCATCATTATGAGCTAGGCTACCCATAGACATCCTACTCAAAGCATCTGCCACAACATAGTCTTATGGGGATGATAATGCACACTCATATCATAATCCTTCAGAAGTTCTAACCATCTCCTTTGTCTCAAGATAAGATCCCTTTGGGTGAACACATATTAGAAACTCTACTGGATGGTAAATACATCAACATGCACCCATACAACCAATGACGTCAAATTCAAAGAAAATGCCACGACGGCCAACTCAAAGTCATAGGTAGGATAACCCTTCTCATGCATCTCAAACTATCGAAGAGCATAGACTTCCACCTAACCATCTTGCATCAACATACAACCCAAACCAATCCATGCGACATCATACTACACAACAAACCCTTCCACCCCATCTAGTGAGGACAAGATAGGAGCAGAGACAACTTATCCTTCCTTTGAGTCAACTTAGTCCTGGGGGAAGCAACATAAGAGGACCGATTCACAAACCTCTGGTGGTAACTCGTTAAGCCCAAGAAACTCCTAATATCCAAAAGAGTAAAAGGTCTATGCCAATTTCATATCACATACATCTCCTTAGGATCAATCTTAATACCATCCTCTTGACTCCACATGGACAAGGGAGGTAACCTCCTCTAACCATATTTCACACTTCACATACTTGGCATACAACTCCTCTTACCCCAAGATTTGCAACACTACCCCCAAATGGTACACAATCTCTAAACAAATCAATACTTCATCACTAGAAACCACCACAAATGTAACAAGGTAGGGACTAAAGACCCTATTTATGAAATCCATAAACATAGCTAATGCATAAGCCAACCAAACAACTCCAACATACTCAAAAGGCTCACTCCTAATCCGAGAAGACACTAAGAGATGTCCCCTATCCTCATCATCCCTTGGGAACAAAATTCGAACCAAAGGTCAAGCTTAGAGAAATGACTAACCCATTGTAGTTGACCAAATAGATCGACCATTCTTGACCATCATATTACAACCATACGGGTTCGACAATCAAAGGAGACACAATATGCAAGTAGCCGAACCACCTCAAGACCTCCAATCCAACAAACTAAGTTCAACCAAAATCACAAGATAAGACCCTATGCAGTAAGAACAAGGGGGCAACCCATAGATATTAATTATACCTTAAGACAAGAAATGGACTTACCCCTTTGCAACTACATTTCAAGCCCCTCACTCAAGGACAGACTCAATTGAGAATCTGAACTTAACTCTATGGGCCCTACATTTAATAGAGACTCAACACCAATGCAACTAATCTATCTCAAGCATAGCATCAAAATCCACCACACTAACCCAACAAGTCACAAGGAAACACCTAATGCAATATGAACATGGAACAATACCCATAAAATTTCAAACGACAATAGGCTCACCAAAGATATAAACACCAAAGAGAGTTCGGGACACACATGAAATCCACTAACAACCAAATGAATAACGAAAGAAATAGAGGCACACCGGGCCCATCAATGCAAACACAACAAAGCCAACAAAAATGTTAACATACCGATAGCAACATCGGGCACCTCACCACCTTCTTGAGCCACTTAATTAACATGATCGCCTTCACACTTACTTCAAACATATGGACAATTCACTAGCTTGGGACTCACTTTACTAAATCCATAACAACCATTGGTCTTCTTCAAGCATGGATGACCATGGTACTTCTCACACCTTGGCACTTGGGATTAGTCATCCCACCATCACCTCTTTTACTCTTAGTGTGCCTATGAAGATAATCCTTCCTCGTATGTCCCACTTTGTCATAATTGGAACAAGAATTGGTGCCTTTGAAGCATGGGCCCCTATGAACTTTATCACACATTGGACACATAGCATCACCTCTACTCTCGAGACTTTGGAACTTCCCTTTAACACGGGCCCTCTTGGCCTCACCATATCTCCTCTTACCATTTGAAGTCTTGAGAGCATCCATTTGTTGACCGAGGTGAGTACCAACTTTGCCGCCACTATGTCCACTTCACATAGAGCATTGCGAATCTTTGCATTAGTCACATCACTGTCCTGAGTAGCTCGAGAAATATCCTAAAATGTAACAGTTAGATTAGCAATAAGTCCTAGGGGACCTAATTTTATCGCACAACATAGATCATGAAGAAGTGAAACATTTCCTAGAATGCCTCATAGCCTCCCATTCATAGGTGTGGCGCGTTTCAAGACCATGAATAGGACTCTAATCGATGTGGTGTGTTGGTTTATGAGGATCTAACAACCTAGTACTCTGATACCATCTTTTTCACGGCCCAAGCCTAGGGCTTAGACATGACCGACCAATGTGAAACCAGAAGGAACCCCAAACAAGCCTCATAGCATATCATTGCACATCCTTCGTCATGGAAGCAATTAAAATAAAAATAAGAGATAAGCATAATCAAGGGAAATTGGTACTATGGGTAAACTTCCATATTATAACCATCAAGTAGCAAGAGAGTGAAGGCTCAAAGCATAGATACATATCATATCCAATAATACCTCTACAATATAGATAAGAGCAGGGGCCATAACAAACAATCCGACTCACCCTCATAGTCAACATATAAATAAAGGAAAGATAGCTTTAGTACATAGCAAAAAATCATAAGCAATGTCCCCATAATGGAGGACTAACCAACAAGCTTAAGAGAAAATCATACTAGCCACGTGAAGGAGGAAGATGTCAAGCGATTCACCAGTTCCTACATAGTGACATCATGTAGGCATCGATTATGCGTTAGTACATTTGAATGTACTAAGTATGTGGGATGTAATGCAACAAGAGATAGACATCATAGTCAAAATGCTTAGAGATAAACAATAGATAGCATAGTAACAATATGGCATGTATGATTAATGCTGAAATAAAACATGCTTACATAGGATATAACATATGTGAAAGAAGAGACCAGTAAATTATTGGTGGATCCTCAAACCCTACCACCCTTGGTGATTGAGGTACAAATCCCATCAATAGGTTGGTGGATCATCGCACCTTACCACTTGTGGTGTGGATCGTCGCATCCTACCACCCGTAGTGCCTGAGTACAAACCCCCCAATAGGTTGATGGGTATAAACCCCCAAAAAAGATGATTGATAGTCACACCCTACCATCTGTGGTGCGGGAGTACAAACCCCCGATAGGTTATCAAGGTATGAACCCCTTGACAAGTTTAATCGGTGCGCAACCCCCGAGTAGGGCATGGTCACATTCCAACAATATATAGGAGAATATAATATGTATATATATATATATATATATACACATACACACACACACACATTCATTTAATCATCATATCGTTATCATGTCGTCATTCAACTCATAAGACATGCATTGGACCTTCAATTCCTCAAGAAACCATAACCATACATTTTATCAAATACTTAGAGGGTGTGTAGTGCTAGCGTAAAATCATGCAATTCAAGAGTGTTATCATGCTAGAAAATCTAATATAAATTATCAATAGATACTTGGTATATCACGGCCCAACCTAGGGTCGTGACCAGTGCCCGATAGGGGCACCCAGACACATACTAACCCGAATTTCCTCATTTATCTGACCTGGAAACCTACCGGAATTTTGGCAGAGTTTCCTCTATTTTGTTAACTAACCTCACATGCAAACAAAACCTAACAGCATCCCAGACAACAATACAAATAAATATTTCTTTATACATATACGTAAATGCGGGCCGACAAGGCCTCCACTGCGGTCCTGCCGCCTAATAATCACATCGTACATAAGTAATGCGGTCTCGCCGCCTGATTAAGTACAAAATCATAC
>JAOTQR010117405.1:0-24577 GCA_025774065.1 Solanum ossicruentum | reverse complement strand
TTCTGGTTACGGAGGGTGCCCAGAACTGTTCTCAAATGATTAGCATGGTCGTCCTCAGATCTCGAATACACCAGAATATCATCAATGAACACAATCACGAAAACATCAAAAAAGGGTTTAAACACTCGGTTCACGACCAAGTAGTTCTTGAAATATCTGCACATATGACATCTTTTTTTGTGACTAACTCTGAAAAATCTGTGAAATTTTCCAAAGGTGTTAATTCATGATAAAATTTCATGCGATTTGTGAGGAACACTCATAAAAATTTCTTTCTTGTTAGTTACTGAAATACTCTCAACCTTTTCCACTAAAATATTTAATAGGAAATGTTAAAAGACCGACAAGATAGGAAACGAATACATTACTACTTATATATATAGAGAAATAAGAGACCTGCTTATGAAGTAAGGGCATTTCACGGAATTCATTACTACTTATAAGAGACCTGCTTATGGTAGTAAAAGCATTTTAGGAAATTCAAAAGTTATTTCAGTTGTTGCTTACTTGAACAGTTTCCGGTTATCCTATCTGCTTCTTCTCCTTTATTATGTGGGACAAATAAAAGATATTTTATGGGCTTTTTAATTTAATCTGTTCAAGGCAGCTACGTATTGACATTTCTACTTCAACTACTTCATAATATTTCTCTAGCTGTTTCAATTATAATTTTACAATAGTTTTTGAAATATATATATAAAAAATTTATCAATGTCACATAAATCGAGACTAAAAAATAGTTTATATTGGTTGCTTGCTTAAGCAGCTTCCGATGGGCCAATACAAAATAATTTGTGAACTTTTTAATTTAATCTTTTCAAGACAGCTGCATTTTGACGTATTTGCTTCAACGACTTCATAATATTTCTTTAGCTTTCCATGCCCATGTTTAGGCCACAAGATTAAAAGATATTTTAGTACATTTCACATGAATTTATTAGGACAAGAAAATTAAAATTTTTTCTTTATTTCTTAAAGTTCATACCAAATTAAACTAGACTATTATTTCTGAAATGGAGGGAGTAAATAATAAGGTAATATATAGAAGATTAATTATTTACTGGATCGAATAAAAACATATTTATGTGTGTGATTTTAAATTAAAAGCCATTTGATTAATGTGTGGCCAATAAATTGAGGTTCAATTAAAATCTCATTTAGTGTGTGATTTTAAATTGTGAGTAGTGGCTTAACAGTCATTTGATTTATGAATAGGTGTTAGGATTGTATTTTTATCTAAACAACTAGTTAGCAGACAAAACTAAAAGCCCATCAAAATCTTGAGCTCTTTTCGTGTGAATTATGGATACAACGAACTATAAATAAATAATAAAAAAAATAACCTTATTCACAGAAAAAATTTATGTCAAATTCAAAAATTTTACTTTTTGAGTCAAATATTAAAATGCATGATGACGTTTAACAATGACATACAATACTGATAAAGGTTTATGCGCAAGCCAAGGGCATAGTTTCCATTTATTAAATCTGTGTAAATATATATTATAATGGATATAACTCATCAGGAGTCATTAAACACCATGCATTATTCTTCAACTTGATCAGAAGAAGCATCTGTATCCATAGAAGACCCATATCCAAGATACTAGCAATCCCCCTAGCTCTAGAATTATGTGACCGGCAACCACGCTGCAACTAGGACAAACATGATTGCTTGGGACGTGAGGCCGAGGATTCATGGGTTTGCTGTGCATGTGACTTTCTTCCATTTACTACCAATAGTTAAAAGTCTTTTCATCACAACTTCCGGTGATCGGAAATTCAATAGTTCCTTTAGCTATGTTTATATATACTTTGCAGTAAAAAATGATATTATCTAACAAAATAATGATCGCAATCATTACAATTATACGACGGTGAGATCTCCTTCATTGCTATTACGAAGACTGCCAAGATGCCTGATGAAATGGAGGAGGAGTACAATGATTCCGTTGTACAAGAATAATGGAGATATTCAAAACTGTAACAATTACAGGGGTATCAAGTTGTTAAGCCACACTATGAAAGTCTGGGAGAGGGTAGTGGAGATGAGGGTGCAAAGAGTAGTATCTATCTCGGAGAATCAGTTTGGATTCATGCCGGGGTGATCGACTACTGAAGTAATTCATCTTGTTCGGAGGTTAGTGGAGAAATATAGGGAAAGAAAGAAGGACCTTTATATGGTATCCATTGATCTCGACAAGGCATATGACAAAGTCCCGAGGGATGTCTTATGGAGGTGTCTAGAGGTGAAAGGCGTCCCAGTGGTATATATGAGGGCGATTAAGGACAAGTACGATGGAGTCAAAACTCCGGTAAGAATAGTGGGAGGAGACTCAGAGTATTTTTCTGTTGAAATGGGACTCCATCAAGGATCTATGGAGCCCGTTCTTGTTTGCCTTAGTGATGGATAAGTTGATCTTTCTAGGAGGAGGTACCATGGTGTATGCTATTTGCAGATGACATAGTACTGATTGATGAGACTCAGACTAAAGTTAATAATAGTATAGTCCTGGAGACACACGTTGGAGTCCAAAGGATTCAAATTGAGTAGGACCAAAATTAAATACTTGGAGTGCAATTTCAGTGTTGAGAGGGATGAAGCAAACTTTGATGTGAGGCTTGCCACTTATCCTATCCCCAAGAGGAAAAACTTTAAGTATCTGGGGTCCATCATCTAAAGTAGTGGCGATATCGAATATGATGTCACACACCGTATTGGGGCAGTATGGACTAAATGGAGGCTTGCCTCTGGAGTATTGTACGACAAGAAGATACCACCTAAACTCAAAGGTAATTTTTGTAGAGTGGTGACTATCGTTGCTGTATGGGGTGGAGTGTTGGTCATTTAAAAATGTACATATTCAGAAGATGCATGTCGCAGAGATGAGGATGCTGAGATGAATGTGTGGTCACACCAGGAGTGACAAGGTTAGGAATGAGACCATTCGGGAGAAGCTAGAGGTGGCCTCGGTGGCCGAAAAGATGAGGGAAGCGAGACTGTGATGGTTTGGACATGTGCAGAGAAGGAGTACCGATGCTCCTGTCAAGAGGTGCGAGAGGTTGGTTTTGGGAGCTACACAGAGGGGTAGAGGTAGACCGAAGAAGTAACGGGGGGAAGTGATTAGACATGATATGGCCGAACTTGATCTCACTAAGGACATGACCTTAGATAGAAAGAAGTGGAGGTCGCGAATTAGAGTAGCAGGCTAATTGGTAGGGTTAGGTGGATGCATTGCCTTGGGTATAATAGGGTTAATCGGTAGGGTTACTCATGTGTTCTCATTATGTGTCATATTGTGTGTTAGTTTTATCATATTTATATACTGCCATGTGTTATTCATTATTAGTTGTACTTTCTGTTCCCTTCTCTTTCCGTTTTGTCATATCTAGTTCTTTCTGCTTATGGATTTTGAAATGAGGGTTCCCAGGAAATAGTCTCTCTACTTCTATGAGGTAGCGGTAAGGTTTGCATACATTCTTCCCTCTTCAGACCCCACTTACAAAATTTTACTGAGTATGTTGTTGTTGTTGTTGATGATGATGAGATCTCCTTCAATCTCTGTGAGCTATAACGACGTATGTACATTACTTTATATAATTTTGAAAGTAAATGTCAAAATCTGGGACATAGAATTTAATTAATTAATCATGTGGTTGTATGTACTTAGAAAGCTAACAAGAGATATTTATATTCGTTCGATTGATAGATAGTACATTTGATTGGTTTGGCATGTCCGATTGATAGATAGTACATTTGATTAGTTTGGCATGTCAAGAGAGAGGTCCCCTTACATAGTGGTGCGAAGAAAACAAGAAGGGGGAGTTCACGTGAAGTGGATCATGTGCCTTTATCACAGGCCACGTGTCATCAGGAGTTGACCTCTTTTAGACTTGAGGGTGTCTGCACGTGGGACATATAGTATCTTCTCATTCATCATTCTAGGTAAGACATGTGAGATGTGACCACTTTCAAATATGTTTTACACTTTCCAGACTAGAAAACATGCTTCCTTTTATGCTCTACTCACTATGTCGTACATTACTTGACATTCACTTCACTTAAAATTAAACCTACATGTTTGTTTGACTATAAGTTATTTTATTAAGGATAAGAAAATTATTTTAAAATTAAAATATTTCTACTTATAAAAGTATCATGCTTTTTGAGATTTTTTTTAAAGTAAAAGTATTTGATGTAAGGTTAAAAATAAATATATTTAATTATTATTTATCTCATATTTCATCTTTTATTTATTTTTTTAATATCAATTTTATATGTTAAATGGTATATTTTCTTTGTAGGATTAAACTAACGTGAAGATGAAAATATTTGGAGCTTAAATGAATTAAAAATGAAAAATTATAAAAGGAAAATCAAGTAGGCAGCTTAATTAAATTCAATAAAATAGTTAAAAGATACAACTCAATTTGTGATTTAAATTGCAAATCTTGTTCTGCCACGTGGTAGTCAAGGAACTAGCAACAATAATTTAAACGGCACATTAGTCGCACCGAAATCCAATTTTTTTTAGGTTTTGGTTTCCCAATTTGTTTTGCGCTAAGTTATTTTTTTTATATCTATAAATAGTCTACAAAAGTAATTCTTTCGCAGCTAACGAAATTAACTAACCAACTAATAGCATCGTTACCTAGGAGATAAATTCTACCAGTTACCCATAATCTAAATTTTAGAATTACATAGCTTGAAATTTTTGGAAGAGTTGTCGCGGAGATTGGAGAATTTTTGTTTATACTTTTCTTCTCTTTTTATTATTTATTTGTATTCTAGATTATTGAAAGATTATTTAGCCATTGTTCTTGAATTTTTATGATTAACACAAGTAAGTTTATTATTATAAATTTTAATTGTGTTTTTTCAATAATGGGTAGCTAAATTTTATAACTAGGATTGTGGGAACCGTGATGAATTAACAAATTAAGTTAATGCAAAAAGTGATTTTTGAATAAATTTTATGTATGTATTATTTATCTTTTCATTTTGATTGCTTTTTAACGGTGGTCAACGTTAGAACTTGCCGTATTTTACTTGGTGATGCCACTCAAATCAAACCTCAAAACCAATAAGAAATATGACGGTCGTCATCAGCATAATTACCCAACTAGGAGTCGGGGTTGAATCCATAAGAAAAGTGTGATTCATAGTTTGAAGTATTGAATTGTTCTAATAGTTTGTAGAGTTACTAAAAATGATTTTAACTATTATATAACAAAAATGCGATTGCATGAATTGGTTTAACACTAATAGAGAAGGAGCATGCCAAGGGTGTGTACACTTGAGTCAAGAAATTAATACTTGGGTCTTATATATTGAACGAATGCATTAATTGGATATGAGTAGGCTAGATTGCTAGTAACTACAACCTCTAATTGGACGAAAGTAGCACTTTATATTAAACCGATAAGGTCTCATACGCCAAATCACACTAGGATACAATGGGATCTATGAAATTGAATAACAAACCTTCTAAAACTTTAGTCGATTGAACCCTGATCAGGCATTCAACCAAACCCATAATATTTAGGTTATCATATTCATTACCCACTTAAATCATTCAAGGATACTTGCAATAATCAAAGATCTAAACATAAATCCCGAGTCTGCAACCTCAAACTTCAATTAAATATGGTAATAAACATGAACCCACACCAGTTAATAACAATGCATTCAAAATAATAGAAGACCCAATCATGAATTCTAGAACCCAAGTTATTATACACCCCCAACATGGAGTTTTTAGCCTTGCATGTCTAAAATATAAATTGAGTTACCATATCCATTCTCCATGATAATGGATGTTGAAATTAACAAGAACATAGAAATATATTCTTCTTCTCATGCTCTAATCTTCCTCTCAAAGCCAAGTGAAAACTCTTTTTCTTCGAGCAAAAACTTCTTCCTGATGGATGCACTTCCTCTCTCTACAAATTTCAAGTATAGTACTGAGGATCTTCTTCTGTAAATTCTATACTAAAAAGGTCTTTTCATTTTCCTTTTATACTCCAAACAAAAATATCTCCAATTTGTGTATGAGTAGTCATTCGACGGTCAAGATCGGTTATCGCCAAAAAAATCGATGACCTGTCGAATGTATACTTGATTGCCTTTTTGAACATCAGCTAAAGATCTTGGACACTGTAACATTAAGCGATGCAATTATGTGTTGCCGAACCTGTTCGGTCATCCGCCAAAATTTCACCTTCCACTACAAGGAAAAAGACTTTTAACGACCATTAATTAGTGAAGGGAATGAATCCAGTCGTTATAAATACACTTACAATGACCAAATTCTTTCTGGTCGTTATAAATATACTTATAGCGATCAAATTTTTTCGGTTGTTATAAATATACTTATACCGACCAATTTTTTTCCGATCGTTATAACTATACTTATAGTGACAAAAAAAATTCGATAGTTATAAATATACTTATAGTGAACAATTTTTTCAGTTGTTAAAGATAACTTTTAATCCAACATTAACAAGGAGATAAATTTGATCATTAAAAATATAACATCCCATCGTTAAAACATATTAGTTAGTGTAAAAATATATTTTAATTAATATGAGTGCAAAGAGATCAGACCAAATCACGTTATAAGTATAACAAGTGGCGTTTTATAAACATTCCATCAAGCTGATAAGAATCCTCCAAAACATAATATTCCATCATTAAAACATATTAGTTAGTGTAAAAATATATTTCAATTACTATGAGTGCAAAGAGATTAGACCAAATCATGTTATAAATATAACACCTGGCGTTTTATTAACATTCCATCAAGCTGATAAAAATTGTAATGACCCTGAAGGTCCTTTTTGGTATGTTCAGCCAAATTACTATTTTTGCCCTTCTTAAAAATTGCCTTGACTCATTATTGGCTAATGCTAAAAGTCATATTTCGAAAGTATGGTGATAAGCTTGAATTTTGCAAATAAAAGAGTTTTTAAAGGCTTAAGTTGGAAAATTTGAGTTTTCTGATCGTTTTTAGTTTCAATTATCGGATCATGATTTTTTCATCAGCTCTGAGATGCCGAGTCTGGTCTAGGGGAACTTGCAGAACTTAATTTGGAGTTAAAATGAAGATTTTAGGTCAAAAGTTGCATTTTTAGTTGTTACCGGAGCCAGAGTTTGACTTCGGTCAACAGTCAGGGTTCGGAAGCTCGAATTGGAATTCTAAAAATTTCAATAGTTCCAGATGGTCGAACTAATGCTAGAAATGGTTTCGCTACAATTTTTAGAGCTTCTGAGAATATTTTGAGTTTTTAAGTTCGAAACTAGTTCAAATGAGCTTTCTTAAGTTTTGGGTCAAAGAGGCCTCAATTGCAAATTTTAGTATTTCCATTGAATCCGGAACGTCGAGTTTGGTAGAGAAGGACCTTCCTCTCAGTCCCTGAGGCTTTTTAGGGGTGTTTTGGTCTCTTCAATAGTTTTTGATATTGAGAAATGGGACCCACATTGGAATAAAATGATCTCCTATGATAATATTGACCACACCAATGAGTCCGGAATGTCCTTTCCAACCAGATTTCATATATGAAGTGTATTTTTCCGACTCCAAACTAAGCTGGAGCGTAGAATTTAAGTTTCACAGATTGCTGAAATTTCTGAAACGGGCGGGTGACGTGGCCCAATAAGGTCCTGCCATGTGGCAGACCCAATTTCTAACCCTAAAAGCTGCAGATTTATGCAAAACCTTTGCCAATTTTACCCAAACTTCAACCAACGTTTTCTCTCTCAATTTTGATCGAATTTGAGCGATTCAAAAGGCTAAATTATATATTTTTCGAGGAGAACACCGTGGGAGCTTTAGAAATTGATTTTGGTGTGTCATTTGAGGTAAATTTGTGATCTTGCTGCTGCATTTTTAATATATTTTGAAAACTTTAACATGCGATTTCTTCCTTATATTAGCTCCGTTTTTGAATTGATTTTCTCCATTGAATTCCATATCACTTGGGGAACATTTTCTTGTAAAAATTTCCAGATTTTGATGGTATATTTTTGGCGATGAAATTTTTGGACCGTTTTACCCTTTTCACCCACATTAATTGATTTTAGTATCGTTAGGTTCATTATATAATTATAATGTTATATTTGAATAGATCTTGGTGAATTGGAGTATCATAGAAAGGGAAAAGCTTCGAAATTGACGTGATTCGAGACTTTATATAAGGCAAGTGAATTTCTTAACCTTTGTTAAGTATATAGAATCTTGTGCTTCTTGTATAAGGTGTTGAGAATGATTTTGAGGTATTGAGTTAGTGTTGATGTTGTATCGAACTATATTTTTGTGAACTGTACATTGTATTAAAATAAAACATTTTCTCATTATTGTGTAAACAGACCTATTTATATTGACTTTTGTGATAAGTATTCTGCGGACTGAAAAAGAATGAGAATTAAAGAGGATGTACCATATTTGAGGGACATGTGGCACGTCGCGACGGATACTATGATTCAAGGGTCGTGTCGCTCACCATGATGGACACTATGATTCGAGGGTCGTGTCGCATGCCACGGCGGTTACTATGATTCGAGGGTCGTGTCGTATGCCACGACAGATGCATGGACTAGAAGTCCCTATGGATCCCGGACTGTGAGACAGCGAGTGTGTATCACTAGGATAGACATGCATCATTTTATTTGATATTGCATTGCATTGCATTCTCATTATCATTTATAAACATGTGAGTGCTTTTTGTGAAACTTGTGATAGATGCATTTGATCCCTAGTGTTGTTGATATATAATAGTTGGTGTGGTTATTGAACTATATGCTATGTACATTATGAACTGTTAGGTTGGGCTGATTTTATGCAGGTTGTAGTTGTGGGGGTTTGGTTGGAGTGTTGGGGGTACCTATATTCTATATTACTTAATTTTATGTTTAGTAGTTCAATTGCTGAGTACCGTGTATTTGGTACTCATCCTTTGCTACATTTTGTAGGATGCGAGCCTGATCCCTCTGGTCAGACTTTTTTCATTACAGGATCGAGCTTATGGATTATTCTTAATGTAGTTGCTTATGTCTTCAGCAAACCTTCAAGGAATCCATTATTATGTTATGTTCTGTTTGAGAACTAGATATTTGAGACATGTATTTTATTCGAGAATTACTATATTTAGAGACTTGTACATGTGACACCAGTCCTTGGGATAGTTGTAGTTTGGTAGTCATATGATGAACTATTGTATTAGTTTATTCATCTTCCACAATTATTGTTATGATTAGATTAGTAAGAGTTAGGCTGACTCACCTTGGTGGGTTAGGTGAGTGCTATCATGCCTGAATTTTGGGTCGTGATAATTTGGTATCAGAGCCCCAAGTTCATAGGTCTCACATGTGTACAAGCCCAGTCAAATAGAGTCTTAAGGATCCGTGTACGGAGACGTCTGTTACTTATCCTTGGGAGGCTAGGGAGACTGTTAGAAAATTTCCTCTTGTTCTTTCTATTCATATCATGCGTAGTAGTTTTGGGTCTCGATACGTTGCATAGTTTGAATTCGACCCAGCTTAGAGATAATGAGTTTAAGATATGGATGTATGGTCAATATTAGATTTCCTTTAATTTGAAATGGCTTGGGTGTAGATAAAATTAGATGAGGTATGTCCAGGGCAAGATTTCAGACGATGTGGTTGAATTGAAGGAGCTTAGGGAGCAACTTCAAGATCTTTTGAGTTAGGGGATCATATGTAGGATGGGGTGCTCTGTTTTATTTGATAGGGAAATGGTGGTTCTATGAGAATATATTACAGACAGTTGAACAAAGTAACAGTAAAGAACAAGTATCCTCTCCCTATAATGGATGACTTTTGACCAGCTTCAGGGTGCAACCATATTTTTCAAAATTGATTTGAGATCCAAACATCATCAGCTACACATCCAAGCTTCTGACATTCCTAAGATAGTTGTTTGGACGAGGTGTGGGCACTATGAGTTGCCTGTGATGTCCTTTGGGATAACCAGTGCCCTAGCCGCATTTAGGGAGTTAATGAATGGTATATTCCAACTATATTGGGGTTCCTTATTTTTGTTTTCATCGATGATATATTGGAGCACTCCAATGCCAAAGAGGATCATAAACGACACTTGAGGATTGTGCTTCAACGACTTAGAGGGAGAGGTTATGTGCCAAGTTTTATTTCAAATATGAATTTTGGCTGAGTTAGATGGTATGATATTCGTTGTTTGGTAGGCCTAGTTGGTTATTACAAGTGACTCATTCTTCTCTTCTATAGCAACCCCATTGATAAGGCTCACTTAGAAGAATACTTTGTTCTTGTGGTCGGAGGAGTGGGAGGACAACTTTCAACAACTCAAATCTTTGTTATCTACAGATCCAATTTTGACATCGCTAGAGAAAGGTGTTGATTTCACAGTCTGATGTGATGCACTTGGAGTTGGTTTGGGTGGAGTTTTGGTGCAAAAAGGGAAAGTGGCAGCTTCTGCTCTTAGACAGTTGAAGGTTCATGAGAAGAACTATCCTACCCAGTACTTGGAGCTGGAAGCAATTGTAGTTGTGATGAATCTACAAAGGAACTACCTATATACTGCATATTGTGGCATCTTCGTTGATCATCATAGTTTGCAATACATCTTCAGCAAGAAGGACCTAAATTGAGGAAGAGGAGGTGGATTGAGCTTCTAAAGGATTATGATGTGACTATCTTATATCACTCGAGGAACGCCAATGTAGTATAGCATCGTTAGAGGAATGACTATGCTATCAGTGTAATAATTATGGATTTCCAATTGTCACATCTGAAAATGAGGGTTGATTAGTAAGGATAGAGGATGACATTGTGCTCATTGAAATCAGGATCTCTACTCAGTCTTTTTGGAGCGGATATGTAAGACAAATGACTATAATACAACTGCTATGAGAGTGTCTATGTCTCTTTGGCTATGGGCTATTGTTTTGGTAAGAGATGAAACTAATTCAAGTATATGTGATAGCCATTCAATGAGACAAAATTGTTAACTATCCAAGCATGAACTTCTTAGACAATATGATGCATTCTAGTGGTGAATCTGATGGGACTTGTAATGTGGTACTAGTAATATACAAGGACAGACACATTGATCATTGAGAGCGGACACTAGTTATTAAGGAGTTATCAGTTGTTGCACTTACTCAGGTAGTGGAGTTTGACATTACCGTCATATTTAAGGGGAATCAATTGGTTGTTACTATAGATGCTTGGGTTTGAAATCGGTTATAAGGAAAGTTATAATGATGAATTTTAGAATGAGTATTAATATGTGTAAGTGAGGATTTTATTCCAGAGACCTCTATCGGGACTGGTGACTCCATTGTGAGCCAAGAGGAGCCCATCGTTATCAAAATAATAAGTATATAGACTAATAAGGTTTCGACAAGTTCACTTGTAAATGGAAATGATAATAAGAAAGTGCATGTGGATGATTGATTGAGTCAGTAAATTTTGCTGGTATGACTTGGGATTGGGCTACCATATTAATCATAAGTGCAGTTATGTTGTGTGGCATGAAACATATAATATTATGTGTTTTGAAGCACGGGATGAATACATTTCATACTTAAGAAGCTGTTTAAAGATATTCTAGTTTTTCTTTTACTAAGAGTTAAAAATATAATATTAAACAATTTAAATATTTATATTTTTGTAACGTTACGTGATATCATTTTTTATAGTCAACTATGAAATTAATATGAATATAATCAATTTGAATATTTATATGTGCACGTATTTTTTTTGTGTGAGTGATGCACTTTTGCTGATCTGATTTATGATTATAATTAAAGTTTTAATAACTAGAATAGAAGGGGGTCTTGGAGTAACTACTAAGTTGTTGTCAAGTGATCAGAAGGTCACAGGTTTAAACCTTGGTAACATCCTCTTGCAGAAATGCAAGGTAAGGCTATGTACAATAGATCCTTGTGGTCGGGCACTTCCTTAGAAGTGCACCGGGCTTGCCTTTTTTTTTTTAAAAAAAAAACTAGAATGTCAATTAGTGAAGGAAAAATCTGGTTGCTGAAAAGAGGTATAGGAAAAATCTGGCTGCATCGGGCTTTCGGTCGTCAAATTTTTAACGACGGAGCTTCTAATGACCGGCGATGACGGAAGTTTTACCCAGTCGTTATTGACTAATAACGATCGAATTTATACTTTTAACGACATAATTTTTCCTCATTAAAGATCTATTGTCTTGTAGTGTTCGTTGCCTTTTTACACATAATACTTGGGGTTGGACACTGCACCATTTTTTATCACCTCTTTGGCAATTTTTCTTATTTTGTCCTATTTTGATAAGAGTTTTCCTTCCATGCATTTCCTTCCTCATTTCTAGCATCAAACATACAAATTGGTTAATATATGAGGCAAAAGAATACATTGAGGACAACATTTCATGCAATTTAAGCTCTATATAAGTCCAACATGTGGACTCATCAACACCCCCAAGTTGAACTCTTGATTTCCCTTAAGCAAGTCAAATATCAATCAATCTAAAGCACAATGCTTGCAAATAGGGCCATAAGGAGAAACACATATACTTCTCCCTTTGTCATTAAACCTCAAAGCTTCTAAAAATCACTTATGCAATTTTTGAAATCTCAAGAGATGACTAAGGAGTTCTGAAAACAAAGTTATGCTCACTGTCAATGTGGTTGCTAATAAAAAAAACATCACCACTTGCCCTCACATCAAAGAAGACATTTATGTATGTAAAATCATGACATTAACTTCAAGGATCTACCAACATTCACTCTCCCAAATGAGAAATAACATGCAAGTTCTTTACCCATAGGCTTGCCCTTATTCTCAATCAATGTTCGCTCAATTTCATCCGAACTTGGATCACAAAGGACTTTGGTGGGGTTGTAATATAGACTGATGAATGGGTAGGATAATATTTGGGTACAAGTGACTCATTTCTCCTTGACCTCTACGCACAACTCTCATGACTCTTTTATTTCCCATTCACTTTCTTTTCCCAATGACATCAGCTTGCATTGATTTTCAATCTTAGGTATCCCCCATGTGACTATGTTTCAAAAATTTCGGAGGGTCCTATTTATAACCATACTTTTCTCTTATTTCCTTGTTCAAGAATTTTTCTTCTTTATCTTTTTCATTATGCATGGACTCCTCCATTTCTTCCCTCAAACTTTCGAATAGGAGACACCCCTCTCTTACCAACACCGCCAACTATGGCCGTTGGTTACAATTATCACTAATTCAAGCTCAAGGAGGGAATGGTGTTCATGTCATGACCCAAGCCTAGGGCCTAGACATGACACGGTACATGAGAATCCGAAGGGACCCCAAGCAAGTCGCTTAACATATCATTACACATCCTTGGTCGAGGAAGCAATAAAACACAATAAAAGATAGTGAATTGAGACAACCGGGGCTAAGGGAACACTTTCATATCATAGATATTAAGAACAAGAGAGTTAAGGCTTACAACATAGATGCATAACATGTCCAACAACACCTCCACTACATAGTAGGGGCCACGACAAGTAACCGGACTCATCCTCATAATCTTAGTACATAGCAAGAGATCATAAGCAACGTCCTCGAAATGGAGGACCCACCAACAAGCTTGAGATACAATTGTACTAGTCACATGGAGGAGGAGGATGATCAAGCGGTGCTCCTGTTCCTACATGGTGATGTCATGTAGGCATAAAGTATGTGTTAGTATGTTTGAATATACTAAGTATGTCGGGTGCAATCCAATAAGTGATAAACACCATAAACAAATGTATAACATAGGCAATAAATAATCTTATAGCAATATGACATGTATGAATGATGCTTGAAGTAAAATCATTCTTATAGGAATCATAATACAATGTAAGAAGTGCCCATTCATAGTGCAATCCAAGGCCTACCACCTCCGTGGAGAGGCAAATGAGGTACAAACCCCTTCATGAGGTCGATAGAGTATAAACCCCCCAACAAGGTTGATGGAGTACAAAGCCCCCCAACAAGGTTGATGGGTGAAAACCCCCAACAAGGTTGCACAGTCCTGCCACTTCCCGAGCAAAGCGATCACGGTACAAACTCCTCAAGAAGGTTACCCGGGTCTACAACCTCCTAGATGAGGCTTGGTCATCCCCAACACTATAGAGATAATGTCATATACATACATTCCTTCCATCATCATCATATACATTTCCTTTCATCATCATCATATACATATATTCCTTTCATCATCATCATGTACAAATATTCCTTTCATCATCATAAAGTCATTCAACTCATAAGACATGCATTGGACCTTCAATTTCTCAAGAAACCATAATCTGGACATTTTATCAAACACTTGGCGAGTGTGTAATGCTAGTGTAAAACCATGCAATTCAAGAGTGAAATCATGCTAGAAAATTCAACGTAAATCCATTAGTGGATACTGGTGGTAACACCCTCAAGCAATATACATCAAAATCCTTCATCAGATCTCTTAATAGATCTTGGTTTCATAGCTCAAAACATGCTAAAACAATTACAATTTCATAAACCCCAATATAGTGTGCAATGAAGTTCATAATAGATAAGACCCATGAATAAATCAACTTTAAATCATGCAATTTTGGGTAACAGAGAGCTTGGGTATCATGGGTAAAAGGAGCCCATGAAAGAAACCCACACACCTTAGCTTTGAAGATGAACTTGATGAAGATTGGAGATGGAGACTTGAAGCTTGATTGAGAGCCTTAGAATCCAGATGAGTTTGAGACTTGAATTTAGGAGGTGAAATATTTTCTAAGTGTTTGGGAGTGTAATTAGAAATGTCTTGAATGATATGAGGGTGAAATAACGCTAAGTATAGGCATTTTCACGCATGAGAACACTTAGGCCCAAGACCCAAAATCCTTGGACTGAGATAGAAAACTTGCCACGAAAATACACAGAAGAGCACCCTTGGCGCGTCGTGCCAGGGGCGCAGATTGTCACTAGAAATCGCATTTTTGTGATTTTTAAATTTTGCTACAGTAGCTCTTAAATCAGGGTTAAACCCATTTCCCACTCAATTTGACCCTTAAGAATATGAAGTTTGTTTTTTGATATCGCGCGCAAATTTTGGGATATATGGAAACTACGATTCCGTGCACTTTGAGGCACATTTTCGAGCACTTTTTTGGGGGTCATTTCAATATCTCCCCCTTGGGAACATTCATCCTCGAATGTCAAAGAAACGTACATGAGATACACAATCATGACCATTTCAGCCCACAAAGAGATGCAACAATGCACTTAAACACCATTTCAAAAATCTTATCATAAGTGTGATATCATTGTGAACTTGTCAATTTAAACATGAATGCACGCAATGACATAGGGGCTGATATATAAGAAATGAGATCATATAGAGGACTTAGATCAATACTTTAGGCTTGAGTGGAGTAGAATAGGTAAGGATATCGCTTTCGTATGTCCGCTTCGGCCTCCCGAGTAGCATTTTCAACTTGTTGATTCCTCCAAAGGACCTTAACGGAAGCCACATCCTTGTTCCTCAACCACTATACTTGTCTACCCAAAATTTGAACAGGAACCTCTTCATAGGTCAAATAGTCTTCAACAACACTCACCGTATTAAGAGACACAATAGCAGTAGGGTCACCCACACACTTCCTCAACATAGACACATGAAAGATCGAATGAACCAACTCCCTTTCACTAGGCAATTCCAACTCGTAAGCCACCTTACCAATCCTTCTCATCACCTTATAAGGACCCACATATCTAGGGCTTAACTTTCCCTTCCAGCCTAAACAAACCCACCCTTCATGGGTGACACCTTCAAGTAGACCCAGTCACCAACCTTGAACTCAAGATCCCTTTTCCTCACGTCAGCATAGTACTTTTGGTGACTTTGGGCCGTCTTCAACCTTTCTCTAATCATCTTAACCTTCTCAAGAGCCTCCATAACCAAATCTGGTCCCAACAAAGCCACCTCTCCAACCTCAAACCACCCAATAGGTGATCTACAATACCTACCATAAAGAGCCTCAAAAGGAGTCATTCCGATGCTAGAATGATACCTATTATTATATGCAAACTCAATCAATGAAAGATTATCATCCCAGCTACCCTTAAGCTCCAACACACAAGCTCTAAGCATGTCATCAAGTGCTTGGATAGTCCTTTTGGCTTGGCCATCCGTTTGAGGGTGAAAGGTCATACTAAGCTTACCTGTTGTACCAAGACCCCTTTGAAAGGAACTCCAAAAGTGTGAGGTGAATTGAGCCCCACGATCCAATATGATTGATAAAGGAACCCCCTACAACCTTACCAAGTCATGAATGTATAACCTAGTATAATCTTCAGCCCCATATGTGGTCTTAACCGGTAGAAAGTGAGCCTATTTTGTCATCCTATCAATCATGACCCAAATGGAATCAAAACCCTTTCTAGTCTTGGGCATCACAACCATAAAATCCATATTAATCACCTCCCACTTTCACGTAGGAATCTCTATGTATTGGGTTAGTCTACCCAACCTTTGATATTCGGCTTTGACTTGTTGGCAACTATAGCAACTGGATACAAATTTGGCAATGTCCCTCTTCATGCCTCCCCACCAATACGCATCCCTCAAATCACTATATATTTTGGTGGAACCAAGGTAGATTAAATAAGAAGAATTATGGGCCTCATCAAGGATTTTCTCCCTCAAACCATCAACACAAGGCACACACAACCTACCTTGGTACCTAAGGGCACCATCCCCCTTGGGAGAAAATATCCACCTTGCCCTCTTGCACCAAGGCCTTCAACTCTGACAAGGAGGGATCAAGGTCTTGCTTTGCCATCACCTCATCAATTAAGGAAGACTTAGCACTATCAACAACAACACCACTACCATTATCCATCTCTTCCAACCTAACCCCCAATCTAGCCAACCGATGCACCTATCTAGCCACCTCTTTATCTCCACTATCAACATGAGCTAGGCTACCCATAGACACCCTACTCAAGGCATCCGCCATATCATTAGCCTTACCAGGATGATAATGCACACTCATATCATAGTCCTTAAGAAGTTCTAACCATCTCCGTTGTCTCAAGTTGAGATCCTTTTGAGTGAAGGCATATTGGAGGCTCTTATGATCGGTGAACACATCAACATGAAGCCCATACAAGTAGTGACGCCAAATCTTTAATGCAAACACAACGGCGGCTAACTCAAGATCATGGGTAGGATAATTCTTTTCATGCACTTTGAGTTGTCTAGAAGCATAGGCTATGACCTTACCATTTTGTATCAACACACAACCCAATCCAATCCAGGAAGCATCATAATACACAACAAATCCTAGCCCTTCTTGTAGTGACAATATAGGATCAGACAAAAGCTTATTATCTTTCAATGTTTAGAAACTCCTTTCACATTCATCAGACCACACAAATTTGGCTTTCTTTTGAGTCAACTTTGTCACAGGGGAAGCAATAGAAGAGAATCCATTCACAAACCTCTTATAGTAACCCGCAAGCCTAAGAAGCTCCTAATATCCGACGGGGTCAACGGTCTAGGCCAAGTCCTAATCATATTCGTCTTCTTAGGATCCACCTTAATACCATCCCCCGACACCACATGCCCTAGGAAGACAACCTCCCTCAACCAAAAGTTACACTTTTCATACTTAGCATATAACTTTTCTTCCTCTCAATCTAAGCAACACAACCCTCAAATGAGCCCTATGCTCCTCCTTACCACGGGAATAGATCAAAATATCATCAATAGATACCATAATAGATCAATCAAGGTAGGGGATGAAGACCCTATTCATTAGATCCATGAAGATGGCCAGTGAAATGGTCAACCCAAATGGCATCACAACAAACTCAAAATGCCCATACTAGTCCAGAAGGCTGTCTTAGGAATATTACACTTCCTCACCTTCACTTGATGGTACTCAAATCGAAGATCAATCTTTGAGAAGTGGCTAGCCTCTTGCAATTGGTCAAACAAATCATTCTTTGAAGAGGATATCTATTCTTGATGATGACCCTATTAAGTTGCTAGTAGTCAATGCACATTCTAAGAGACCCATCCTTTTTCTTCACAAACAACACCGGTGCACCCCAAGATGATTAGCTAGGCCTAATGAAACCCTTCTCTAACAAGTCCCTCAATTGTTCATTTAACTTCTTCAAGTCCACTGAGGCCATGGTAAGGGAGAACATAAATGGGTTGAGTATCGGGGAGGAGGTCTATACCAAAATCTATTTCCCTTTTGAGAGCAACATCGGGAAGGTCATTTGGAAAGACATCAATGAACTCATTTACAATTGAAACCGACTCCATAGGAAGGAATTTAGACTCCACATTCCTAATCCTCACAAGATGGTAAAGACGGGTCCTTAGAGATCAACTTTCGGGCTTTACTGCAAGAGATAAATCTATTCTTGACCACCACATCATGACTCTCCCACTCAAGGACGGGTTCATTTGGGAATTGAAATTTGACCCTATGAGTTCTACAATCAATAGAAGCATAGTATGCACTCAACCAATTCATCCCAAGAATGGCATCAAAATCAACCATATCCAACTCAACAAGATCACAAGGCAACATTTATGTAATATGCAAATGGGGCAATTTCTATAGACCTTTCTAGCACAATAGATGCACCTATAGGAGTAGACACCTCATATGACTTATGCAACAATTTGGGCTCAACATGGAACTTTTTGGCAACAAAGTGGGTAACAACAGAAAGAGTGCCACCTAGATTAATCAAAGCATACACATCAAAATCAAAGACTTTCAACATACCGATAACAACGTCGGGTACCTCATCAACCCCTTTCCTCCAATGCAAAGCATAAAATTAGTTGTGCCTAGGAGCACCATCTTGTTGGCCACCTCACCCCAATGGAACCGCATTAGCCCCTTGTGGACGAACCTCTTTGCGCTTGTTGCGGTTCCGGGGGCAATCCATCACCCTACAACCATAACATGCATTAGTATCCCTCAAACACGGGCCACTATGACCCCTACCACATTTTGGACATCCACAACTAGGAACTACACCCATAGCACCTTGGGCCCTTGGAAAATCATTGACAACCCTCTTATTAAATGCATGAGAAGACCCTTGGCCTTGATGGAGCCGGCCACCCTTTTGGAACTTACCATCAAAACGGGCCCTGTTGGCCTTTTGACTCCTCCTCTTCCTCAACTTCTCCTCTTCCATTTGCTCGACATAGGTCATCAAATAGGACAAATCCATGTCACTAATCAATATGGCGGACTGGCATTCCTTACTCACCAAGTCGGAAACACCCATCATAAATTTGTTCATACTAGAATTTGGTCGGCCACCAAGTGATAAGCATACCTAGAGAGTTGAGTAAACTTGAGGGCATACTCCCTCACACTCATGGCCCTTGTCTCAAATTCATAAATTCCACTAATTTAGCTTCCCTAAGTTCAAGAAGGAAGAATTGTTTAAGGAAAGTCACCTTGAACTCTTCCCAAAGCACCATATAGTTGACTCCCTTCTCTTCCTTTCATTGTGTTAACCATATTGTGCAATCCCCTTGCGTTAGTAAGCCGCCAACTCCGTCTTTTCCTCCGATATGACTCCCAAGATAGTCAATACCTTGTAAACCTCATCAATGAACTCTTGAGGGAACTCATCTACCTTTTACCCATAGAATTCTGGAGGATTCATCAATGAACTCTTGAGGGAACTCATCTACCTTTTACCCATAGAAATCTCTCACCTGAGAAGCCGGTGTAGGAGCATGAGGGGCTTGGGCCCCTTGGTCACAACGTGTGCAAGCAAAGTAAGAGCATCCCGGAGCTCCCCATTAGCTAGTTGCTCCTCGGGTGTGTGGGCTCTTCTCCCTCTTGTGTTAGGCATAATCTAACATAACAAAGAACAATCATTAGGGGGAATAGGCTTACTTCAACTCTATAGTACGACTTAGAACATGAAGAAGGGAAACATTTCCTAAAACATCTTATAACCTCCTACTCATAGCTGTGGTGCATAATAGAACCATGAATAAAACTCTAATTGATGTAGTGTGTTGGACTCTGAGGATCTAACAACCTAGTGCTCTGATACCAAGTTTGTCACGATCCAAGCTTAGGGCCTAGATGTGACACTGTGCATGGGAATTCTAAGAGACCCCAAGCAAGCCTCTTAACATATCATTACACATCCTTGGTCGCGGAAGCAATAAAACATAACAAGAGATAGTAAATTGGGACAACCGGGGCTAAGAGAACACTTTCATATCATAGACATCAATAACAAGAGAGTTAAGGCTTATAGTATAGATACATAACATGTCCAACAATACCTCTACTACATAGAAAAAGAGTGGGGGCCATGGCAAGCAACTAGGCTTATCCTCATAGTCAATACATAAGATAAAATAAAGATAGTCTTAGTAAATAGCAAGAGATCACAAGCAACATCCTCGAAATGGAGAACTCACCAACTAGCTTGAGAGACAATCATACTAGACACGTGGAGGAGGAGGATGATCAAACGGTGCTTCGGTTCCTACATAGTGACATCATGTAGGCACAGAGTATGCGTTTGTATGTTTGAATGTACTAAGTATGTAGGATGCAATCTAACAAGTGATAAGCACCATAAACAAATGCATAATATAGGCAATGAATAAGCTTATAGCAATATGATATGCATGAATAATGCTTGAAGTAAAATCATGCTTATAGGGATCATAATCAAGTGTAAGGAGTGACCATTCTTAGTGCAATCCAAGGCCTACCACCTACTTGGAGAAACGCGTGAGGTACAAACCTCTTCATGAGGTTGATGGAGTACAAACCCCCCAATACGGTTGATGGAGTATAGACCCCCTTAACAAGGTTGATGGAGTACAAACCCCCTAACAAGGTTGATGGGTACAAACCCCTAACAAGGTTGATGGGTACCCCCCAACAAGGTTGATAGGTACAAACCCCCAACAAGGTTGATGGGTAAAAACCCTCAACAAGGTTGCACAGGCCTCCCACCCCCTGAGCAAGGCCATCGAGGTACAAACCCCTCAACAAGGTTCCCAGACCTGCATCTCCCTAATGAGGCTTGGTCATCCCCAACACTATCGAGATAATATCATATAGATACATTCCTTCCATCATCATCATACACATACATTTCTTTCATCATTATATATATATATATTCCTTTCATCATCATCATATACATACATTCATTTCATCATCATAAAGTCGTTCAACTCATAAGACATACATTGGACCTTCAATTTCTCAAGAAACCATAATCCGGATATTTTATCAAACACTTGATGGGTGTGTAGTACTAGTGTAAAATCATGCAATTCAAGAGTGAAATCATGCTAGAAAGTTCATTGTAAAACCATCAGTGGATACTTGGTAACACCCTCAAGCAATATATATCAAAACTCTTCATCAAATCTCTAAATAGATCTTGGTTTCATAGCTCAAAACATGCTAAAACAGTCACAACTTCATAAATCCCAATATAGTGTGCAGTGAAATTCATAGTAGATAAGACCCATGAATAAATCAACTTTAAATCATGTAATTTTGAGTAAAAAAGAGCCTGGGTATTATGGGTGAAAGGAGCCCGTGAAAGAAATCCACATACCAAGCTTTGGAGATGAGCTTAATGAAGATTGGAGATAGTGACTTGAAAGCTTGATTGAGAGCCTTAGAATCCGGATAAGTTTGGGACTTGAATTTAGGAGGTGAAATATTTTCGAACTGTTTGGGAGTGTATTTGAAAATGTCTGGAATGATATCAGGGTGAAATAAGACTAAGCATAGACATTTTCACGCATGATAACACTTAGGCCCAAGACCCAAAAGCCTTAGACCGAGATAGAAAACTGGCCACAAAAATACACAGAAGCGTGCCCTTGGCGCGTCGTGCCAGGGGCGCGGACCGTCAATGGAAATTGCATTTTTATGATTTTCAAATATTGTTATGGTTGCTCTTAAATCGGGGTTAGACCCATTTCCCACTCAATTTGACCCTCTAAACAAGAATATGAAGTCGAATTTTGATATCGCATATGGATTTTTAGACATATAAAAATTACGATTTAGGCACTTTCGAGACACATTTTCGAGCACTTTTTTGGGGGTTATTTCAGTTAAACAAAATGAATATCTTTTCATTCGAAGGCCAAGGGTAACAAGGCTACTAAAAAAGAGGTTTAGAGCTCAATAGGGCGCACTAGGGATACAATTAATGTCAAGGAAGGTTATTTGGTCAAAGTGGACTTAAAAGAAACCAAAGAAGGCCTAAGGTCATTAATCGAACATTGCGGTCCCTCAACTCTCTAATCGGTTATTGTTTTTACATAGTTGGAAGAAATTGAGGTAATGTAAACTCTCTTCCTCATTAAGGTTTCAATTTGATTGAGGTAATGTAACTCTCTTCCTTGTTAGGGTTTCAATTTGATTAAGGTAATTTAAACTCTCCTCCTCATTAGAGTTCAAATTTAGTTAGGGTATTGTATATTTTTGCTAATTCCAACTTAAGATTGTGCTCTCTCATTCTTCAGTGAAACACCCTAAAAATATGTTTCGGGAATGCCCATAATCGTTATGTCTTTATATCTCAAAATCCGTGTGTGATATCCAAAATTTGACTTCATATTCTCTATTAGGGGGCAAATTAGAGTGTGAAATGGGTATAACCCTAATTTTAGAAGACCCATAGCGTAAAATAATTTTGCTAATTTTACTTATCCAGTGTGCAATCGCGACCAGCTGCGACGCGGACTGAGCGCGGAGCAGTACAACTTTTTCCTTCACGTTAGGTCCACGTCACAGACCAGACACAGACCAATACAAGTTTTTCCTTAATTAACTTGTCTCGGACAAGGGCATTAGGGTCATAGCTCCATGCCCCTTATGTGTGAAAACACCTATACTTAGCTATTTTCAACTCTATATCACTAAAGACCCTCTCAAAAACCTCTCCAAGACTTAACCAAATATCTCATTCAAATTTCAAGGATCTCAAGCCTAACTTTGGAATTCAATAACTCTCTTCAAGCTCCAAGTTCTCTTCAAGCTCATCTCAAGAAAACCCAAGCTTGAGGTATATGAGTTTCATCCATTGGGTCCTTTCACCCATGGAGCCCAATCTTCCTTCTTATGAAAATTGCATGTTTCCAAGTTGTGTCTTCTATGGGTATCTCTTATTATGAATTTTGATGATAAATTATGTTGGGGCTTTATGAAATGTTGATTTATTATGCATGTTTATACATGTCAAGCTTATACCATAAATTGGTTTTGTCTATTGAGACTATGCATGTTTTGAGCTACGAAACTAAGATCTATTATAAGATTTAATGATGGATTTCAAGGTATCTTACATGGGGGTTTTACTATGTGTTGGTGGATTCATTTACATTGAGTTTTCTCATATTATTTCACTCTTGAATTGCATGATTTTGAACTAGTACTATGAACCCACCAAGTGTTTGATAAAATGTCTTGACAAGGATTCTCCAGTTATTGATGATCTATTACATGGTTTACAAGTCAAGTGACTTTATGATGATTAAGGGCTTGCATGTACCCATTAAGTTCATGAAAGTATGTATAGTGTTGCAAGTAGACCACACCTTGTTGGCGGGTGACATGCCTAATCACCTTGTTTAGAGGGTGACATGCCTCAACCACCTTGTTAGGGAGTGACATGCCCAATTACCATGTTGAGGGGTGGACACCTCGATCGCCTTATTAGGGGGTGACATGTCCAGCACCATGTTTAGGGGTGGATACCTCGATCACTTTGTTGGGGGGTAACATGCCCAATCACCTTGTTGAGGGGTGGATACCTCGATCACTTTGTTGCGAGGTGACATGCCCAATCACCTTGTCAAGGGGTGGATACCTCAATCACCTTCCAAGGGGGTGACATGCCTTGGATTCCAAGTAGTAGTTCACTTGGTCTATGTTGGTTATGGTCTCTTCCCATACATGTAATATGTATTTTGCAAATTATATGATTTACAAGCATGTTTCACCCAAGCATTGATCATGCATGCCATATTGATATTATACGTATCCCTTGCTTATGATTATACATTTTGACTATGCTGGATTATGTCTTTTTGCAATGCATCCTACATATTTAGTATATTGAAATGTACTAACGCATACTGTTAGAATCCGTAAGTCCTTAATTGGTTCAATTTGGTAAAGTTTGGGACCAAATGTTAATTTCTTCTAAAGTGTAGTCTTTAAGATTTAAATTGTTAGTGGGGTCATGTGTTGTGGCTCTTTTTGATTAGTTCAAGTGGAAGATTTTTTTTGTCTGTATATATATATATATATATATATATATAGGACTCTTTTGTACAAGAAGAGAAGAGTTCCCATACTTAGAAAAAAAAGAGCAACCAAGAAAACTAAAGCAACCCTCTTGGATTGCTACAGTACTCAAGGGGGATTTTCATTATTTTTTTATTTTTCAATTATTTGATGCTTCAAGCTTGGTATATTGGGTCCCCTAAGTGGCGTGGAGGCATTAGTTGGTCAAGAAAGCGCTTGGTTTGATGGC